>WEDG01010931.1:0-30393 GCA_017591395.1 Schistocephalus solidus
GTGAAGAAGAATATCTCATTATATTATATAGAAAGTGTATGTGCTTTAGCCGCCGGAAAATCGGTTTTTGTTGATAATTAGGGCAAAATCTGATCGGACTCCTTTATTCAAAACATGTACTACTCGTAGACATGTGAATTTATTGGTTCGTTTCCGGATTCTATCGTAAATCTCTAGCCAACCATAGTTGGATGACCTACGCAGGCAACTTTTGACCTTAATATTTTAGCCGTCAAATAAATTGGGATAAACTCAATTTCTTGCTGTACCCCGTCAGTTAAAAAGTTTAACACCATAGAAAAATTGTGACTTCTTATCCGTTGTCAACCAGCAGCGTTCGATCATTTTGTTGTTTGAACAGATAAGTGTTTTTAACTGAAAATTAAATAATGCTGCCCTAACTGTTGCCATACGGGTTTTGGAAATCGTTTTTATAGAAGAGGCTATGTGCATCAGGTTATGCTAAGATACAATTCTAATAACGAGCAGACGCATTCATCTGCATTAGTTTGAGTTCATGCAAGTTTGCATAGTTTACATCAGTTCATTTTGGGTAAGCGTTATAGCGGTTACTGTGTTAAGCGTCGAGATGTCATGTGATTAGTTTATACCAGGTTATTTGTTGTGTCGTGTCATTTTACCATTGATCAGTTTAACTTCGATTCCCTTATTGTGGGTATGTGCTATTGCAGTGGCTCATAAAACCAGTACGAAAGAAAATGGCGAGCATACTTGCACGGACTGGAGCCGACGATGTTCGTGTATGTCGTTTCTCGTACTCTGCCCGCTGGCTGTCGAAATTATATGGAGTAAGGTGATATTTTACCTATCAGTCATGAGTTCGAAGTGAAAAATTGTTCTTAACTATAAGGCAGTCCTGATAAGTAACTGGATAATTTGTATTTTTATTATGTTATCATATGAATTACTCTATCAGTCCTTACTACGATTCTTTTTCACAAATCTCACATTCCTGGCTTTCAGGAAACGGTAAAATGTGCCCCGAAAGAGGATATCAAGTCAAACACGTCCGCGACCATCACACATCTCGTGACAACGGTAACTTCTCTTGCACATGAAAGCAAGGTTTGGCACTTCTGGTGCATCTCCTTCAGAAATAATATTTCATGCTGCTCCGGTAGTAAAAACCTGTTGCCAATTGCTACAGTAGTAACAACATTCGTGGATCGAAAACATTTTCCTGTGATTTCTTCGTCCCATCTGCAGAATTTACTCTTAGTAAAAGAGTGAGTGATATTATTTTTCGATGTGAGACATAGGAAAATAATATTTATATTTTCTGAACTTATAATTTTCATTTAGAAATATGGAAGTTGACTCATGAGTAACCAGATACCGTTTGCATAGGAAACTTGCAAACTACATATTCAATTTGGACTGGACGTGCCATTTGTGACATTCACACATGTATCTGTAGTTGGTGAAAAAGCAGCCGTCTGAGAGGTTTTATTTTCCCAACTTTCAAGATACGTGATAATCTTGTACCTATCCAATGTTTGACCGATCAACCTGGGCAGAATGGGCTCTTAGCCATATCTGACCGCTTTGTATATTTTGCCTTTTTCTAAATGGGATCCCTTGGAATGCATTTCCTAATTTCGCTTAGAAGAAAACCCGAAATATTTGCCTAACGGTAACCATGGACCACAGTGCTCTGGTTTCTACACATGTGTTGTTACTTGGTGTCATCTTATTTCGCGAAAATCATTGGATTTAATTTTTGATAAACGATGGCATGCACAAGGTGTAAGGAACCAGGCTGTCTCTTTCTAAATGCCTTGGACGAACTGAAATCTCCTTTAGCAATTTTGAAATTATATGTTCTGCACCTTCTGACATTATTAATAAGCCTTCTCATAGACTTAGCCGGAAGTGGTCATTTCAGTCAGCGTGGTCGTTGTAGGTAATGCTCTTTTGCTAATACTAGTTAATTTGAGGATGCAAGCTGGGCTCGAGATTGTGCTCCAGGGCAAAACGGGATGAGTTAGTCCAAGGAACGATCGGTGAAGAGCTATCCTACAGTTGTAATAATCTTTTAGAAAACTTGAAAGATAGAATGTGGTGATACAAAGTTTATAGTTGATACTTTACAAAATTATATAATAAATATGGGCAATGCAAAACAGTTAGTTGTATTAAACATTTGAAATCATTGTGTATTAGTGGAGACTTTACTGTCATTCTGTTACAGAAATTGTCCCGTTTAGAGATAATAGAGATTTGGTTAAGAAGCAGATACATAAAATTATAAGTAAATTATTTTGTCTGAATGTAACTTCAAAAAACACCGAAAGACATTTGCAAATACTACATTAATTATACCATAGGAATGGATTAGATTTAAGTGCTCATGCATTTGACACTCTGTCGCTTATTTTATAGAATGACTGGCTGAATTTAAGTGCTTTAGTTAGCCATGGCAAAATAAACTATCAAAACGTGTTCCAAATGATGGCAGACGCTAAACAAGATAATCAGACACTAGCATTGACCATATGTTAACTTCGTCTTTTGCACTTTTGACACAAAAAAATGTCTCCTGGCCCCTGAAAGACATGTGGTCTTCTTTTCAAAAGCTAGAATAGAAAATTGACTAAAGACTTTGAACCCTTCGATTTTGATTGACACACAAAATTGTTTGCCTAGTTAGTGCAGTCAATGCTGCAGGAGGTGGGTTCCCTAATTGCCGCACGCAATACAGGTATCAAAAATCGAGACCAAACTCCTGTGGATTTATTAATGTGCATGATTTTTCCATGCGGAGGAATTTGGTCACTCGTGTTTAAATTTACGTATTTAAATGTACTTTACATGGAAAAAGTACCTATAAAACAAAGTGATTAGAAACATCTTGTAAGGTTTACTTTTTGAAAGTCTTCTGTACTAATAATTCAATAGTATTTCTCATCCTAACTAACGCTTTTGTTTTTCTCATAGGAGTTTAAGTTTCATTCTCCTTAAAAACACGCGATTCCCAATTTAACATATGACTTTGTCATTAAAAATGTCAAGAAGTTTTTGCTCTGTCTGCCTCTTTATATATTTATTGACCACAATGATTTGGGTAATGTTTTTTTCGCCGAAGAAGCTGAAACTACTATTCATAACCTAACTGTACACGATTTGGCAATTCTTTTTAATTTAGTTTTTCAATGACTGTGCGATTTGGGATACTTAAACCAAAAACCCATCTGGCAAGGTCAGATTTTTACCATGTTGACACACAATTCAATTCATAAATCATGGTTGCTTCTCAGGACAAAACCTTTTACCCGATTTTGAAATCAACAAATTTATGCTCCGTTAGGCGGTCCTGACCCCATTTTACAACTCGACCAGCGAGCTAAAGCAAGTGTGGATATTCGGTGTTTTATGAGTCGTACACATGGCATAAACATGTTGGCCTAACCTACTGACTTCAAGCAGCATTAAGAACAACCTGAAGTGCATGGCTCATTCGAGCACCAGGTAGCTTAGCAGCTTGTCGAGAGGCAAACTTTTGCGCGATAGGGGCGTAATAAGGTGGCATCGCCAATCTCTCTGAAAAGAACAGATACAGCAAACGGGTCAGTTTCAGTACGCAGGTTTTCAGCTACACGTTCTTCTAATAGTCGATACGTCAACTGCGTCACCTTCGTTATACCCGTGAAATGTGTGTCACATATAACGGTAACATGTAATACTTTGCAAAGTATTGGATAAAGGCAGTAAATTGTACAGTTTGTAAATTTAAATATTTTTGTAATTAAAACGAGAAAAACCTTGACATTTTGAAAGTTCAATCCACTTCTGAGCCCAATTACACCATTAACATATTGTTATTTGACTAAACGGGGTCAAATTGAGTATGTGGGTTTTACCATAACCATCTTCATGAGTTGACGCCCAAAGTCCAGAACACGCACATCGGCGCTGAATTCGTCAGCCTATGGAAACATTTTGGGACATATGGTGCGCCAGTGATAATATCGTGCAATTATATTTGAACTAAAAATACTTTGACTTCAACATGAGTATTAGGGTATTGCCTAATGTAACTTTAAAGATCTTCCCGTTTCTTTTTGCACAACTAGATGTGACCTTGCACGCCAAACTGGACTCTAATTGCTCAGCATTAGGATTTTATTTTCGTTTTATGCATTTGGGCAAACTATCTCGATCCATGCGAGGAAGGAACACGACTCAAAAGCAGACTTAGTTTTACGCTAAGTAACCTCAAATGTATACATAATTTACTTTTCACCAGTTTACATGGATTACAGGTTTAACGGCCATTCTTTAGTTTATTGTTTGTAAAAGTGACAACGTGTCAGTCAGATAAAGGACGAGATATTAAAAGGCCACGTGGACATCAACAGTGTTCTTACTCTCTATTACCTGTTTATGTGACCCACTGAGGGAGCCGAACCCCTCGTTGCTGTGTCAAGCAGCAGCAGAAACATCGGCGAAACACGTGTCTGGGCTTTTAGCTAGTACCTATGTCGGAAGTACGGTATACTGTCTTTTGCCATATAAGATTCATACTACTTGTAGTACTACTTTGTTTGTAGAATGGGCATTACGTGGTTATTCCATAGTGGTTGATTGTCTTCGACCCAAATGTTCATTGAAAATTTCGGGTCTGACCCTAAAAAGTCATGTCCGAATCACCTGACTCCATGTCCTGCACTTAATAATTTCAGAAATTATTTCCCCGATTATTCTCTGGAGTCCATATACCAGAAACCGCTTAGAGAACGCTGGGGGACCCACTGAGGAGCCGAACTCCTCGTTGCTGTGTCAAGCAGCAGCAGAAACATCGGCGAAACACGTGTATGGGCTTTTTAGCTAGTACCTATGTCGTAAGTACGGTATACTGTCTTTGCCATATAAGATTCATACTACTTGTAGTACTACTTGTTTGTAGAATGGGCATTACGTGGTTATTCCACAGTGGTTGATTGTCTTCGACCCAAATGTTCATTGAAAATTTCGGGTCTGACCCTAAAAAGTCATGTCCGAATCACCTGACTCCATGTCCTGCACTTAATAATTTCAGAAATTATTTCCCCGATTATTCTCTGGAGTCCATATACCAGAAACCGCTTAGAGAACGCTGGGGGACCCACTGAGGAGCCGAAACCCCTCGTTGCTGTGTCAAGCAGCAGCAGAAACATCGGCGAAACACCTGTCTGCTTTTAGCTAGTACCTATGTCGAAAGTACGGTATAACTGTCTTTGCCATATAAGATTCAAACTACTTGTAGTACTACTTGTTTGTAGAATGGGCATTACGTGGTTATTCCATAGTGGTTGATTGTCTTCGACCCAAATGTTCATTGAAATTTCGGGTCTGACCCTAAAAAGTCATGTCCGAATCACCTGACTCCATGTCCTGCACTTAATAATTTCAGAAATTATTTCCCCGATTATTCTCTGGAGTCCATATACCAGAAACCGCTTAGAGAACGCTGGGGACACACTGAGGAGCCGAAACCCACGTTGCTGTGTCAAGCAGCAGCAGAAACATCGGCGAAACACGTGTCTGGGCTTTTAGCTAGTACCTTTGTCGGAAGTACGGTAAACTGTCTTTGCCATATAAGATTCATACTACTTGTAGTACTACTTGTTTGTAGAATGGGCATTACCTGGTTATTCCACAGTGGTTGATTGTCTTCGACCCAAATGTTCATTGAACTTTCGGGTCTGACCCTAAAAAGTCATGTCCGAATCACGTGACTTCATGTCCTGCACTTAAAAATTTCAGAAATTTTTTCCCCGATTATTCTCTGGAATCCATATAGCAGAAACCGCTTAGAGAACGCTGGGGGACACACTGAGGAGCCGAACCCCTCGTTGCTGTGTCAAGCAGCAGCAGAAACATAGGCGAAACACCTGTCTGGGCTTTTAGCTAGTACCTATGTCGGAAAGTACGTGAACTGTCTTTGCCATATAAGATTCATACTACTTGTAGTACTACTTGTTTGTAGAATGGGCATAACGTGGTTATTCCACAGTGGTTGATTGTCTTCGACCCAAATGTTCATTGAAATTTCGGGTCTGACTCTCAAAAGTCATGTCCGAATCACCTGACTCCATGTCCTGCACTTAATAATTTCAGAAATTATTTCCCCGATTATTCTCTGGAATCCATATACCAGAAACCGCATAGAGAACGCTGGGGGACACACTGAGGAGCCGAAACCCCTCGTTGCTGTGTCACGCAGCAGCAGAAACATCGGCGAAACACGTGTCTGGGCTTTTAGCTAGTACCTATGTCGGAAGTACGGTAAACTGTCTTTGCCATATAAGATTCATACAACTTGTAGTACTACTTGTGTGTAGAATGGGCATTACGTGGTTATTCCATAGTGGTTGATTGTCTTCGATCCAAATGTTCATTGAAATTTTGGGTCTGACCCTAAAAAGTCATGTCCGAATCACCTGACTCCATGTCCTGCACTTACTTATTTCAGAAATTATTTCCCAGATTATTCTCTGGAATCCATATACCAGAAACCGCTTAGAGAACGCTGGGGGACACACTGAGGAGCCAAAACCCTCGTTGCTGTGTCAAACAGCAGCAGAAACATCGGCGAAACAGGTGTCTGGGCTTTTAGCTAGTACCTTTGTCGGACGGACGGTATACTTTCTTTGATATATATATATATATATATATATATATATATATATATATAAAGAATACTATTCTGAGAACTGTTTCAAAATTTAAAAAAATCAGTTAAAGGTTTCGCAGGCACTTCAAATCTTATAATTTTTAAATTTATTTTTCTAATGGTTTTTAAAAATGAAGTGGATTATGTAGCATATAAAAAACAAAGTTGTAATGATATTGGTTTTTTATCAGTGAACTTTCAGCTTGTAATTTTGCATTATGCTCATTGCAACGTTGCAAATGCTTCTAAAAAAATAGTTTTTGGAAAAGAAGATTTCCATGTTTTGATAGAAAATGAGTGGTTATTTATGCTCTGTCTCGAAAATCGACATTTTAAACATAATGCCTTTTCTCTAGACGACGTGAAGAAAAATATCTCATTATATTATATCGAAAGTACGTGCTTTAATATAAAATCGGTTTTTTTTGTTTATAATTAAGAAAAAAGTCTAATTTTTCGGACTCCCTATATTCGAACATGTACTTCTCGTAGACGTGTCAACTTATTGGCTCTTAGCCATATCGACCACTTTGTATATTTTCCCTTTTCTAAATGGGATCCTTTGGAATGCATTTCCTAATGTCGCTTAGAAGAAAAAACCCGAAATATTTGCCTAACAGTAACCATGGACCATAGTGCTCTTGTTTCTTAATACATATAGTAACTTGCTGTCATCTTATTTCCTTGAAAATCATTGGATTTAATTTTAAAAGCGACGGTGCCTTTATGGTGTAAGGAACCTGGCTTTAATTTTTCTAAATGCCTTGAACAAACCTCAATATCCTTAAGCAATTTTGAAATTAATGTTCTACTTTTGCATAATTTATAAGCCTTCATAGATTTAGCCGGAATTGGTCATTTCAGTCACGTGGGTCGTTTTCGGTAATGCTCTTCTGCTAATATAAGTCAATGTGTGGATGAACACTGAGCTCGAGATTACGCTCCAGGTCAGAAAGGGCTGAGTTAGTCCCACAAGCGAAAGGTTCAGAGATATTCCACAGTTGTAATAATCTTTTAGAAGACTTGAAAGAAGGAATGTTTTGAAAGAAACGTTAAAAATTTATACCTGACACAATTATATTAATTAATCTGGTTAGAACAAAACAGTTAGTAGTATTAAACATTTGAAATTCAGGTGTATTAAATGGAGACTTTACTGTCATTATGTTATATAAATTGTCCTGATTTGAGATAAAAAGAGCTTTGTTTAAGAAGCAGATACATATAATTATGAGTAAATAATTTTGTCTGAATGTAACTTCACAAAACACCCAAAGACATTTGCATTTACTACATTCAGTATACCATACGATTGGACCTGGTTCAAGTGCTCATGCAACTTACACTTATGCCCAATTTTGATAGCAGGAATGGCATGACAAAATTAACTGTCAAAACGTGTTCCATATGATGGAAGACTATTTGGACGCCAAACAAGATACCTAGGCGCAAGCTTTGACCGTCTGTTAAATTGGTCTCTTGCCCTAGTGACACAAATAAATGTCTCCTGGACTCTGAAAGACATGTGGTCTTCTATTTAAAATCTAGGCAAGGAAATTGCCTAAAGGCTTTGTATCCTTTGATTTTGACTGAAGCCCAACATGTGTTGCCTTTAGCATAGTAACTGCACTCTATGCTGAAAGAGGTTGGTTCTCAAATTGCCGCACCCAAGACAGTAATTAAAAATCCAAACCAAAATATTGTGGAATTATTAATGTGCATCATTTTTCCATGCGGAGAAATTTGGTCAATTGTGTTTAAATTTACGTTTTTAAACTTATTTTAAATGGGAAAAAGTACCTATGAAAAGAAGTGATTAGAAACATCTTGTCTGGTTTGCTTTTAGAAAGTCTTCTGTACAATTAATTCCATAGTATTTATCATCTGACACATTTATTATTACTAAAAGTGAATGCCATAGAGTTCAATACATTAAAATACACATTTCATATTTTTCCGACTAAACGAATAACATATTAGTGGTTGTTAGAATGTATAGCATAACGATATGCTGCATTAGGTATTCCTTAATTGACACTGACCGAATAATTGCGAATGTTGGTGTTTATTCAAGCCTATACAAGCAGACACAGAAATCGCACTTAATTGGTTCAAATTAAAAGAACCCTGATAACATCATCATACAATACCCTGCATTATGGTTTCACAGTGCAGAATGTGAGCATAACCCAATTGTACACGGTTACCACTAGTGACATCATAACTCAAAATGCTCTTGTTAATAATTACAATTCAGGCACCTCCATCGAATTACCTGTCCCAGCGGTCGCCATCCCCCTGACGATGATCACAAGACGGACCGCAATTTCTTTTCTTCCCTCTGCCCACTCCGCAACCTCACAAACGCATGATTTATTCTGCTTACCTGTACATTTGATTCATTCACGCAGAAATATCAATAAAGAAGACTGACGAGAATTTATTGAGTCCTAACATATAATCCTCTAATTTTCTTTGAAATTTTTCAATGGGAATTATTACAACCCGAAAACAGAAATGTTCCTTGGTCTGTTAAAACAGTAAGACATAGGGTCTTGTGTTCCTATAAACTGTGCATCCCAGCAATGTAGCATTCTCTGCGAAAATAGCCAAACATCTAAGGCCATGGACTCGTTCTGATGCTGACTGGGTTTTATTAAATAAGGAAAGCTGATCTGCGCATTAAGGTTTATCATACTCCATTAAACGTAGAGAGGTGCGACCTCGAGTTCCAAAATGATTATATTTTGGCCATTTATGGTTTGCTTTAAAACATGCTAGTTCAAGCTAAATGAATACTTAGTCAGAAATTCGACACGATCCCATAGGAAAACACGAGGGCCTGTTGCCAAATTTAAGGAAACAAAGAGGTTATAAATTCGGGAAGGTAAAATGTCCACAACAAATTATCACATCTTTCTGGCTCTTTTTAATTTGGTTTAGCTTAACTGGAATGATAGGCCTTTGCAAATTTTTAGCATATTGCCCAAATTCAACTTTCAATTTTCTTTTGGATTTATTTCAGAGTAATTCAAGGTGAATGCATCCGTCCGCCAAAACAGGTTACTATGCGAAGCCGGTATTTGCAGGAAAGATAAAGGCATTTAAGAGAACATTCATAACTTAGATGAGCATTAAATATCAATATTGATTAGAGGCTCAAACTAAATTGAAATCCAAAATAAGGTTTTATCCCTTCACGTTCTTTTACTTTTAAGATACTGTTTAACTGCCGGCAGTTTTTTCCTGAGCTGCCAATTTTAGCCACGGATAAATACGTCAGAAAAGTGTAGGTCACAACGAAAGAAGTGTCGGGTGGTTCCGGTATATTCATGTTTCCCATCAATATACAACGATATATTTGGAGGTGAACACGCGATCCCTCATTGTTAGAAGATTACACTGAAGGCATGTCGTCCTGAAGAATGACGTTTCAATTATGTAATTCTAAAAGATAATACGTGCATGCTTTTTCAGATGAAATCCACTCAAGTATACCAGATAACTTACTTCAGAGTATTATATAACATATACAGTGAAATATTAAAATATAAATGCAATATTTTTGGCACAATTCACGTTGTTATTCCCGTCGGTGAATAATTTCTATTAATATTGCTACAGTTTAAAATTTAATCGATAGTAGTTTCCCCATTTAGATCATTTAATCTGGCAGTGCGTTGCTCTTCAAACAATAAATATTTAACCTGAAGCACCCGGTCAAAGAGATGCGGGGACTTCGAATAAAGAAGGCTAAATGTTCCGTCTCAATGGCCAAACAAAGACATACAAGATAAACTTGCTGTGATCATTGTCCCTTGGGTCATATTCACTTCTCGAAGGATTTTGTTGGTCAAACGCGTCGGACCATCTGAACCACTGACAACATTTCTGAGCTCAGCAAGCACAATCAGTCGGCTGCTAAGGAAACATGGCTTTTGTTGCATTGAAATAACAGATATCATGCGCACAATAGTGATTTCTTTTGTATAGACGTGAATTTCAATGCTGGTCAAATTTCCACTAGACAAAAAATGACAATCATTGTATCTGAATTTTTTTCAAGTGATTATTTTTTACTTGAAAACGAAAAACATATTCCTTCCCATCATAAGTCTTCAGAAAAAGCAAATATATTTCAAATATTTTACTTAAAGTTATGCTGGTCTATACTCGGTAACCTGTAGGATGGTAACATATCTGATATTCCTTTTATGTATTGAAGACGTCTCGACTCACTTGTTTACATGGTCGCCAGTGAGGCTTTTGACAGACAGAAACGAAGTCAATTTTTTTTCCTAAAAATGCTCCCATGCACAAACGCCTAGTTGACGTTGCTTTGGCCCATTTGTACTCGGGTGGTTTCAACAACAAAATAGTGGAAGCAAAACGCCTCTCTTTGTGTAGCCAGCATCCTTCTATTTATTTAAATTGTTTTTACCAATTGAGGGAGAATCAATCTTTGCTCAACGAGATCGCACTACTCGCTATTTGGAAATGACAAAATGCTTCCTTTGTCAAGATCATACGCAAATGGAGCGAAGAAATGTGTCCTTCCTTTCATCATTTTCTCAACCTAATATTCCTTAGTCTGGTCATATTTCTACTAACCTCAACGCACTGGATAACTCATCTCCTCAGCTTCCCAGTTTGGTCAGCTCCTACACTCTACCTTCTTTTTTACTTCCCCCATGGCTGATTAATGAAATGTCCGGTGCTTTTAGCCCACCTGTTATGTACGCAAACCCATCTTAAGTACTGAGACCGACAGCTTTCCCTCTTGCACTCTTTTAACCAGACCTCTCCCTGAAAAATTCCAAGCCAGTCTGCAGAAATTGCGAACTTCAAAAAGAAAATCTGTCATCATATCAATTTAAAGACAACTTATTTAATCTTCACCAATTTAGCTCGTCCCAAAACCCCACTTGTCATCTTATACCCCAATTATATCACCTAAGGCAGGTCGTCCAACCGAAACCGCAGTTCTATCTAATCGTATGCTGCCTTTTCCAAAACTAACCAACACTCTCCAACAGGCAAATAACACTTACCATGTTAGCCTTTAAACAAGTCATGACTTCCCAGGACTTACTTCTTATATCTGCGTGCCCTCTTCCACCAGCCTTTATATTTGATCTTACTTCCCCCCATTCCCTTTTAAATACCAACAGCCATATCTCGGTGTTAACCCCTATGCTGGTTCGATACCAGATAGTTATATTACTATACCGTTTAGAAAACCCTATCAGCCTTTTGTTACTGACGTTCCTTATACCAATAGTTATGGCGCAGTTAGCAGTAACCCTCCAAGTCACAATAAATTCAAACTTAATTTCCCACCTCCAAATTGTTTTTTAAATAACGATAACGGTAGTTTGGATACTCCAACATCATAAGGTGTCATAATACTTAATACTAGATCTTTTATAATTAGGATGACCCAAGTCAGGCTCATTGCTTTCGAGTTAATGCCCGAATGTTTTATGTGTGATTGAATCCTTGACCCATCCCTTAATTTCCCACTCGTTACTTGTCGTAGACCAGTATGATATAAACCGTCAAGACCGCATTATTAAGGAAGGTGATGGTTGACTTCTCTATATTAAAGCTGCACTTAATCCCTTTCCGTTCGATCTAGATGCCACGTCATTCTTTGGTAATTAATAGTTCGCATCTATTATCCTGTCGCCCCGATAAAAGACGATTCTTGGATGCACTTACAACCCACATTGTTCATCATCCGATGATGATGTTAAAACTTGTGAAAGTTTAAATTGGTCTCGGAGTCAATTGTTAACATTAAATGAATCGCTGGTTGTTTTAAATTTCCTGAAATTGACTGAATTTCAAACTTTTGTCTAACCAAATTTCAGCCTTTCCTAGATACCAATTATTTTCTAATTTGTTTCATGTGGTCCTTCTTTAACGAGAGACAATGCACTGTTAGGCCTGATTTTTACAAACGAAATTGCTCCCATCGTCGTTTATTTTAACCAGGGCCCCCTCTCAAGTATTCATACATTAATTTGCTGTTGATTTCCAATTTTCTCTTCGGAAAACGCTAGTGCCGTTCGTACCTATCATGCCTGTGACCTCGCAGATATTAGCTTAATTAATGACTTTGTTGACTGATTGGTCTGGCAGCATCTCTTCTCCATGAACGATGCAGCAAATATTTATGATTTCATGTCGGTCGTTTAAAATTACATCCCGAAATTTGTGGCAACACAAAATTGTCAAGCTCTTCGCTTAGGAATCCACCGTTTCCGAATTTCTTTTAGCAACATTAAAGAAATTGAGGAAGCAGTTGAAAGATCAATATACTAGTTCGTTATCTGTACATCTAAGGATCGCAGAAATTTCAGAATTAGCCTCTTAGATTCGTCTTGCAGGTGAAAGCCCGAGGGAAAAGTGCGCACTCAGCGAGCCAAACACTGAAAATTCTGATGTTCAACTGTTCCATCGTCTATCCTTCTCTAAAAGAGGATATTATATTCCTCCATTACTAAAATAAGATAAGCAATTCATTCCCGAAGACTTTGAGAAGGCTGAATGGTTAAATGCTTTCTTTGCGAATCATCTTACTATGGCATCTGAACCGGTTCCAACGTTTCAGACACTTTCATGAATGCTCGCATTGCCATTTATTTTACCTTAGAATTCATTTGAAAGCAAATAATTAGTGTAAAATACTCGTACTAATCGGGGACTGACGGTATTCCAAACTCAGTTCTAAAAAGAGTTCCGAGCTTCCCCCGATCGCTTAGTCATATATTCTAGGTTTATCTTTTAGCTGATTCATTCCTGACTCATGGAAGACATCTATTATACTTCCTGTCTGCAAGTATGGAGCTCGTTTAGACGTAAATAATTTCGACGCGTATAAAAACCCCGGCACATGCAAAACTTATTTTAAAAAATATCTTTAACCACATTCTCGACTATTGCCTTGAAAATATGCTTTTAAACTACTAGAAATATGGTTTTCTACCTAGAAGATCATATGAAGTGCATCACGTAGCTTTTCTTAACCTCGTCACTACACTTCGTCAGTCGATATGATCTACTTTGACCTAAGCAGAGCCTTTCACGAGGTACCGCACTGAACTCTTCTTGTAATACAGGATGACCTCGGCATCCGCCTTGCTCTCCTTGGCTCCTACTTGTCTATCCAAAGTCAGACGGTTTTAGTAGGTAATAGGTACTCGACGTCTCAGTCGATCAGGAGTGGCGTTTTTCAAGGCACGCTTCTAGATTCCCTCATCCATATTCTTAACATAAACGAAATTTCAAGTTTACTCGAAAATTCACGAAATGTCGTTTACGCTGATAAACTCACGTGCATATACTCATTTTCTAAGGACACCGCAAATAGTTGTTTTGATAAATCAACACTGATCTGCTATTGCATTTACGTAAAAGCTCTAATTAGCAGATAAAATGTTCTCCATCCAAGAGAAATTTCCTGTGTTTTGGCCTCGCCAAGATTCTTTGGCCCCAGGTATGTCAATTATTGCACTTTTACAACGATTAAACACAATATACTGAGGTCTTAGTTACACGATTAAGCTAGCATTATCACCTCATGCAGATCAAATTTCTCCAAGTGCTGCACAAATATGTGGTTTTATATCACATAATTTATTCCTTCCGGAAAAAATCTTAAGACAGTACCGCATGTTTGCTCTTCCTATCCTAGAATTCTGATGTCACATCTTTGGTTTGATAAACGATTTTGATTGCAGCAAGATTGAAAATATTTAGACATGTTATGTTCGAAGTCTTCTCTCGATTCCTGGATCCAGTATCTGGTATACAAATAGATGTCAGTTAGCAGAAATTCAATTTCTGTGGGTAAGAAGACCCAAATTCGGTCCCTGCTTCGTAATTTGCGTTAACTCTAGTCCGAATCTCCTACTTATTATATCTCTCACTCCGGTTGATCAACCATATGCTAATAGTAATTCCTTTATTATCATTGCACCACCCCTTATCTCCAAAACTAACCCTTCTCAGTTTTTTACCTCCAAATATGATTTAATCTGGAATAGTCGTCCACTCGAAATTAGGTTGCCCTCTACATTAGCCATTTTCAAAACAAAATTTAACTTCGTAAGATATAAAGTTCTTAATTCTTGTTTTTCTTCATTAACTCGCACACTTTGGATTCTAAAAAGGGTTTTCCTGGTATTTCAGGCAGTTCCCTTGATATAAAATTGATTTCTTAATATGCTTGCCTCATCCTTTGCAGAGTCAATCTTCGCAGTCGCTTTTTGTCACATTTTTCAATTATCATCAACAACTCTTGAAGACCTCTGTGAAGAAGAATATCTCATTATATTATATCGAATGTATGTGCTTTAATAAAAAAATAGGTTTTTTGTTGATAATTAGGAAAAAAATCTTATTTTTCGGACTCCCTTTATTCAAACATGTACTACTCGTAGACATGTGAATTTATTGGTTCGTTTCCGTTCTATCGTAAATCTCTAGCCAACCGTAGTTGGATGACCTACGCAGGCAACTTTGACCTTAATATTTTGGCCGTCAAATAAATTGGGATAAACTCAATATCTTGCTGTACCCCGTCAGTTTAAAGTTTTACACCATAGATAATTGTGACTTCTTATTCGTTGTTAACCAGCAGCGTTCGATCATTTGTTGTTTGAACAGATAAGTGTTTTAACTGAAAATTAAATAATGCTGCTAACTGTTGCCATACGGGTTTGGAAATCGTTTTTATAGAAGAGGCTATGTGCATCAGGTTATGCTAAGATACAATTCTAAATAACGAGCAGACGCATTCATCCGCATTAAGTTTGAGTTCATGCAAGTTTGAATAGTTTACATCAGTTCATTTTGGGTAAACGTTATAGCGGTTACTGTGTTAAGCGTCGAGATGTATGTGATTAGTTTATACCAGGTTATTTGTTGTGTCGTGTCATTTTACCATTGATCAGTTTAACTGATTCCTTATTGGGTATGTGCTATTGCAGTGGCTATAAAAACCAGTTCGAAAGAAAATGAGCATTTTGGACTGAGCCGACGATGTTCGTTTTTTTGTTGTCGTTTCTCGTACTTGCCCATGGCTGTCGAAATTATATGGGTAAGGTAATATTTTACCTTTTAGTCATGAGTATGAAGTGAAAATTGTTCTTAACTATAAGGCAGTCCTGATAAGTAACTGATAATTTGTATTTATTATGTTATCATATGAATTACTCTATCAGTCCTAACTACGATTCTTTTCACAAATCTCACATTCCTGGCTTTCAGGAAACGGTAAAATGTGCCCCGAAAAAGGAAATCAGTTAAACACGTCCGCGACCGTCACACATCTCCTGACAACGGTAACTTCTCTTGCACATGAAACAAGGTTTGGCACTTCTGGTCGCATCTCCTTCAAAATAATATTTCATGCTGCTCCGGTATTAAAAACCTGTTCAATTGCCAGTAATAATAAAACTCCTGGATCGAAAACATTTTCCTGTGATTTCTACGTCCCATCTGCAGAATTTACTCTTAGTAAAGTGTGAGTGATATTATTTTTTCAATGTGAACATAGGAAAATAATATTTATATTTTCTGAACATACATTAATTTAGAAATATGGAAGTTGACTCATATACCAGATACCGTTTGCGTAGGAAACTTGCAAAACTACATATTCAATTTGGATGGACGTGCCATTGTGACATTCACACATGTATCTGTAGTTGGTGAAAAAGCAGCCGTTCGAAGGTTTTATTTTTCCCAACTTTCTCAAGAAAAATACGTGATAATCTTGTACCTTATCCAATGTTTGACCGATCAACCTGGGCAGAATGGGCTCTTAGCCATATCGACCGCTTTGTATATTTTGCCTTTTTCTAAATGGGATCCCTTTGGAATGCATTTCCTAATTTCAGCTTAGAAAACCCGAAATATTTGCCTAACAGTAACCATGGACCACAGTGCTCTGGTTTCTAAATACATATTGTTACTTGGTGTCATCTTATTTCCTTTGAAAATCATTGGATTTAATTTTTGATAAACGATTTCGGTTACTTTTAAGGTGTAAGGAACCAGGCTAAAACTTTTCTAAATGCCTTGGACAAATTTAAATATCCTTTAGCAATTTTGAAATTATATGTTCTACCTTCGCATTATTAATAAGCCTTCATAGACTTAGCCGGAAGTGGTCATTTCAGTCAGCGTGGTCGTTGTAGGTAATGCTCTTTTGCTAATACTAGTTAATTTGAGGATGCAAGCTGGGCTCGAGATTGTGCTCCAGGGCAAAACGGGATGAGTTAGTCCAAGGAACGATCGGTGAAGAGCTATCCTACAGTTGTAATAATCTTTTAGAAAAACTTGAAAGATAGAATGTGGTGATACAAAGTTTATAGCTGATACTTCTACAAAAATTCATATAACAAATATGGGCAATGCAAAAACAGTTAGTTGTATTAAACATTTGAAATCATTGTGTATTAGTGGAGACTTTACTGTCATTCTGTTACAGAAATTGTCCCGTTTAGAGATAATAGAGATTTGGTTAAGAAGCAGATACATAAAATTATAAGTAAATTATTTTGTCTGAATGTAACTTCAAAAAACACCGAAAGACATTTGCAAATACTACATTAATTATACCATAGGAATGGATTAGATTTAAGTGCTCATGCATTTGACACTCTGTCGCTTATTTTATAGAATGACTGGCTGAATTTAAGTGCTTTAGTTAGCCATGGCAAAATAAACTATCAAAACGTGTTCCAAATGATGGCAGACGCTAAACAAGATAATCAGACACTAGCATTGACCATATGTTAACTTCGTCTTTTGCACTTATGACACAAAAAAATGTCTCCTGGCCCCTGAAAGACATGTGGTCTTCTTTTCAAAAGCTAGACTAGAAAATTGACTAAAGACTTTGTACCCTTCGATTTTGATTGACACACAATATTGTTTGCCTAGTTAGTGCAGTCAATGCTGCAGGAGGTGGGTTCCCTAATTGCCGCACGCAATACAGGTATCAAAAATTGAGACCAAACTCCTGTGGATTTATTAATGTGCATGATTTTTCCATGCGGAGGAATTTGGTCACTCGTGTTTAAATTTACGTATTTAAATGTACTTTACATGGAAAAAGTACCTATAAAACAAAGTGATTAGAAACATCTTGTAAGGTTTACTTTTTGAAAGTCTTCTGTACTAATAATTCAATAGTATTTCTCATCCTTACTAACGCTTTTGTTTTTCTCATAGGAGTTTAAGTTTCATTCTCCTTAAAAACACGCGATTCCCATTTAACATATGACTTTGTCATTAAAAATGTCAAGAAGTTTTTTTGCTCTGTCTGCCTCTTTATATATTTATTGACCACAATGATTTGGGTAATGTTTTTCGCCGAAGAAGCTAAACTACTATTCATAACCTAACTGTACACGATTTGGCAATTCTTTTAATTTAGTTTTTTCAATGACTGTGCGATTTGGGATACTTAAACCAAAAACCCATCTGGCAAGGTCAGATTTTACCATGTTGACACACAATTCAATTACAAATCATGGTTGCTTCTCAAGGACAAAACTTTTACCCGATTTTGAAATCAACAAATTTATGCTCCGTTAGGCGGTCCTACCCCATTTTACAACTCGACAAGCGAGCTAAAGCAAGTGTGAATATTCGGTGTTTTATGAGTCGTACACATGGCATAAACATGTTGGCCTAACCTACTGACTTCAAGCACCATTAAGAACAACCGAAGTGCATGGCTCATTCAAGCACCAGGTAGCTTAGCAGCTTGTCGGAGAAAGGCAAAACTTTTGCGCGAAAAAATAGGGCGTAATAAGGTGGCATCGCCAATCTCTCTGAAAGAACTGAAACAGCAAACGGGGTCAGTTTCAGTACGCAGGTTTCAACTACACGTTCTTCTTATAGTCGATACGTCAACTGCGTCACCTTCGTTATACCCGTGAAATGTGTGTCACATATAACGGTAACATGTTATACATGCAAAGTATTGGATAAAGGCAGTAAATTGTACAGTTTGTAAATTTAAATATTTTGTAATTAAAATGTGAAAACCTTAATTTTGAAAGAACAATCCACTTCTGAGCCCAATTACACCATTAACATATTGTTATTCGACTAAACGGGGTCAAATTAAGTATGTGGGTTTTACCATAACCATCTTCATGAGCCGACGCCCAAAGTCCAAGACACGTCACATCGGCGCTGAATTCGTCAGCCTATGAAACATTTTGGGAAATATGGTGCACCAGTGATAATATCGTGCAATTATACTTGAACTAAAATACTTTACTTCAACATGAGTTTTAGGGTATTGCCTAATGTAACTTTAAAGATCTTCCCGGTTTACTTTTGCATAACTAGATGTGACCTTGCACGCCAAACTGGACTCTTTTTTAATTGCTCAGCATTAGAGATTTTATTTTGTTTTATGCATTTGGGAAAACTATCTCGATCCATGCAAGTATGGAATACGACTCAAGCAGACTTATTTACGCTAAGTAACCTTAAATGTATACATAATTTACTGTCACCAGTTGATATGGATTACTTGTTTAACGGCCGTTTTTAAGTTTATTGTTTGTAAAAGTGACAACGTGCCAGTCAGATAAATGACAGATATTAAAAAGGCCACGAGGACAGCAACAGTGTTCTTACCTCTGTTTCCTGTTTTTGTGACCTTATGTCCTTCAAACCTGTCTGGATTCCAATTTGCAGACGATAACTGGTAGCTGGTTTTAGACATACTAATTAAACAATGTCTGATATTGACAAAAGCAACTACATAAATTGTAATTTAAAATGTTTGAGTTTAGCAAAGGTTTGATTTTTAGGTCCGTTTGCAAACATTTGAGCAGTAAAATCACTTTTGGCCCAACTCAACAAAATTGGCAATATAAGTCCGTTCGTATGGACTTCTTATTGTTTTCCCAAATACACAGCGTCTGGTCAGTATTTTTGTCTGCTTCGGTGTTAATTTTCTCAACAGTCGGGTGATGAAATAAAAATATTTAAAGGACCTTTCTTCCATGTCATGCATTAGTTTGTACATGCAGCAACATAAATTCGACTGCTCGCTTCTTTGGAGGTGATTATGTATTTCAACTGTGTTATATTAGCAAATTTTGTATTTTAATTTTATTTGTTTCTGATGTGCGTGAAAATCTCTCATAATCTGAGTCCCGTCCAATCTCTTTCTGAACGCACTTCGGTTATACAAACACTTTAATCGCAAACGATATTAAAGATGTATCCCTGGCCAGCACAAAGCAGATGCACGAATTTCGAGGAATTTGGTACATCGAAAGGTGTACTGTTTCTACCTGTGGTGTTTGTCTTTAACAAAAGGCGGATCTATACAGTCCCATAGTGTTCACCCGACATTGCCTCATTTCTCGTTCTCAACATTGAACGGATTTCATCGTTTCTGGCTATATTTATAGGCTAAAGTGGTCACACATTTTTTTAATGCTTACCTTTACCTACATATTACTGTGGTTTTTCTATTTTTCAAAAACTTGTAATATGAATTCTCACAGTGCTACACCCGACGAAGCCTCAATTGCTGGCCTTATAAATCAACGGAGAAAAGGAGAAATATAAAGCGTGCACATATAATTTAAGTTGGCAATTTAAAAATATTATCAATTTTCAACAATAAGTTTTTTTAAGTTCACACCATTTACTGGCCGACCAGTTGGAAATCAATAAAAGCATTAAATTTTAAACCTGCGTTACATGCGTAGATTGCACTCATATTTCGACCAAACAACATAAATTCCTTGAAAAATACATGCCTTTGGGACCCAAACGTAGTCGCAACATTGATTCAACTATGCAATCCATAATTAAAGCTAAACAGAAAGATTTGTCCACTTTACAGAACTACAATGACTTCATGAGGAACTTTGGGTCTATTTTATCTAAACTCGGTAACCTGTAGGATGGAAACATATCTGATTTTCCCTCTCAGGATTGCAGACGTCTCGACTCACTTGTTCACATGGTAACCAGCGAGGCTTTTGACAGGCAGAAACGTAATCAATATTTTCTCCTAAAAATGCTCCCATGCACAATCGCCTAGTTGACGTTGCTTTGGCCCTTTTGTACTCGGGTGGTTTCAACTACAAAATAGTGGAAGCAAAACGCCTCTTTTTGCGTAGCCAGCATCCTTCTATTTTAGTTTAATTGTTTTAAACAATTGAAGTGGACTGAATCTTTGCTCAACGAGGTCGCACTTCTCGCTATTTGGAAATGACAAAATGCTTCCTTTGTTGAGATCTTACACCAATGGAGCGAAGAAATGGGTCATTCCTATCATCAACTTCTCAACCTTATATTCCAAACTCTGGTCGTATTTCCACTAACCTCAACGCACTGGTTAATTTGTCTCCTCAGCTGCCCAGTTTGCTCAGCTCCTCCAATCCACCTTCTTTTGTCGTTTCCCCCATGGCTGATTAATAAAATGTCCGGAGCTGTTTGCCCACCTGTAATGTCCGCAACTCCGTCTAAAGCATTAATACCGTCCAACCCATCTAAAGTACTTAGACCGACAGCTTTCCCTCTTAAACTCCGTTCTCCAGACCTATCCGTGAAAAATTCCAAGCCAGTCCGCAGAAATTGCTTACTTCAAATACACAATCTGTCATCATATCAATTTAAAGACAACTTATTTAACCTTCACCAATTTAGCTCGTCCTATAACTCCACAGGTCATCTTATACCCCATCGTCGGGTGTAGCATCTTGTACCCCAATTTTAAGGCAGGTCGTCCGAAAGATGCAAATCCAACCAAAGCCTCAAATCAAGGAAGTGCAGATCTATCTAATCGCATGCTGCCGTTCTAAAACAAACCAACACGCTCTAAAAGGCAAATAACACTTACCATGTTAGCCTATAAACAAGTCATGACGTCCCGGGAATTTAATTTTTATAGCTGCTTGCCCTCTTCCACCGGCCTTTTTTATTTGATCTAACTTCCCCCATTGCCTTTTTAATACCAGCAGGCATATCCCGGTGTTAACCCCATATGGTGGTTCGATACCTGATAGTTATATTACTATACCGTTTAGAAAGCCCTCTCAGCCTTTTGTTACTGACGTTCCTTATACCAATAGTTATGGCGCAGTACGCAGTTACCCTCCAAGTCATATTAAATTCAAACTTAATTTCCCACCTCCGAAATGCTTTTTTAAATAACGGTAACCGTAGTTTGGATACTTCAACTTCACAAGGTGTCATAATACCTAATACTAGATCTGTTATAATTAAGATGACATAAGTCAGGCTCATTGCTTTCGAGTTATTGCCCGATGTTTTATGTATAATTGAATCCTTGACCCAATCCTTAATTTCCCACTCGTTACTTGTCGTAGACCAGTATGATCTATTCCGTCAAGACCGCATTAGTAAGGAAGGTGATGGTTGTCTTCTCTTATATTAAAGCTTCACTTAATCCCTTTCCGTTCGATCTAGATGCCACGTCATTATTTGGTAATTACTTGTTCGCATCTATTATCCTGTTGCCCCGATAAAAGACCATTATTGGATGCATTAACAACCCACCTAATTCATCAATCGATGATATACAACTTTGTGAATGTTTTAAAGTGGTCTTGGAGTCCATTGTTAACATACAAATAATCGCTAATGGTTTCAAATTTCCTGAAATTGACTGGATTTTTAATTTGTGTCCAACCAGATTTCAGCCTTCCCTATATACTATTTGTTTTTCTAATTTGTTTTAGCTGGTCCGTCCTTAACGAGAGACAATCAAATTTGAGGCTTGATTTTACAAACGATATTGCTCCTGTTGACTTCCAATTGTCTCTTCGAAAAACGCAAGTGTCGTTCGTGCCTATCATGCCTGTGACCTCGCAGATATGAGCTTAATTAATGACATTTTGACTAATTGGACAGGCAGTATTTCTTCTCCATGAACGATGCAGCAAATCTTTGTGATTTCATGTCGGTCGTTTAAAATAACATCCTGGAATTGCTTGCAAAAATAATTGTCAATCTCTACGCTTAGGAATCCACCATTCCCGGGAGTTCGGGAGTCAGTCATACCGGGTGTGAAGGCACACACAGCACCGGAGACCCTCACCTGGTGTAGCCATCCGGTCGTGACGATCGCACGGCGTGTGGCCGCTGGGAAGTACGCAACTTCGAGGAGCGACAAGTGAGAGTTAGGTACCAGTTAGAGGTAGCCACAGGACCATTCATCACCTGTTCGAGACAATGGATGACCAAATGCTAGCTCTGTGGTACTACCCATAAATAGTACCGCCCTACAACACATATCAACCATACATTGCAAAAAACAACCACCTTCCTTTACGTGCCTTAACCGATTGCAAGACACTTTTCAATGTGGCTTTACAGTTCATCACTTGGTGGGTTGATTTGGTCGTTGTCAGCGCTCCCGCTTATTTGTATCTTCTTGCTATGCGATCCAAGCCACCCTTCAAGTACCATATTCCTGTACGGACTAGGACGTGTGTGAAAATCGCTGGCGTGCGTTTAAATGTTTTCAGCCTTTGATCAATCCATCTCCAATCTTTCTGACACGGTCTTGCAATCGCAGCCGGAAAGATCAAGTAAGAGATTATGCAGGTGAGTGCTGTGCAAGTCTACGTCACCGTCTTGTGCAGTCTTTCGTAACGGTGGGACCACAGGGTCCAATATGCTGACGACTTCTGATAAATTGCCTGTCTGGTAGGCAGCAAATGGAGGTGTTCACGCACTAGGGCGTTCGAAAGCGTATTCATTAGGAGTCAAGTAAAACAAATGAGGGTGCGTATCTTCACAGCAATATAAAAGAGCTAATTCTCAACGATGATTGAAACAGTGTCCTTAATTGCCTGTGTTTGCGTACGAGATTGGCCTCCTTAGGGTTCAGTGGCAGATGGAGTTGCCGTCAAACATCACACACAAGCTTTTTAAATTTTTCCGCTAGCCGAGGATGCTCATGCATGCAGGGAACTGCCAAACTTGCATCAGACCCTACTTGGAGAGCCATGACACGTTTTTTTAAATTCCTTCGTCGGAATAGCATACTTTTTTACGTGAATGATCAGTTCAATACGGATAATAATATGCATAATGATCATATTGGTATTGGACGGTGCTAGTTCGTGTCTAAATTTGACAGGATTTCGTGTAATCCAACGCATGTGCACTTTGTTGCGCAACGGTTTCCAGCATATATCTATGCAGACATATCTGCTTTCTGCATTTAGCCTACTGTTTCCTGGTTGTTTGTAAGATTAATTCCATAAAACGTCTGCTTACCAGCTCCGTCAAATCGTTCACAACAGGAGTTGCGGAATGATAAGCGAGTTGAGATGCACTGTTGTGAACTGAAAGACAAGGCTGCCAAAATCCGGCAAGTTCGACGGGTGGCATTTCTTCAACCAGTGCAGGCGAAAACAAAACGAGCAACAATGTCGCAAGGTCAAGGCGCGCGCTCCGCTTTTGAAAGATAAGCAAAAATTCTAATTTTATCAGGATTTCCTCATCCCAGCTTTAAATATTAGCTGATATTTGGATAAAAATTTCCATTTCAAACAACAAATCACCTGGTTATACCTGTGGTGCTCGTCCTCTCCAACAGACGGGAATATTTATTGTTAACGTTTTTACCCGAAAAAGCCTAAGTATTATTGAGATGGTTCGGTTATACTAATAATTTTGCTCACTAATATCAGTCCTTAGTTAAAAAATTGGAACAACTTTCGAGTTCATACAATACATTTTCTGCCGAAACCGCAGTTATTTACAACTAACAAACTGACAGGAAATCTATATTGCAGAACTTTCCCTGCGTAGCCTCATTTTTATTTTCTTTTTTCAGTGCAATTGTTTACGCATACCATTTCGCTGTTTCTTGTTTCATTTAAGAAATATTCTCTTATTTGAAAATAAGTGTAAGATATTACATGAAAAGTATTGTTTACGAAAAAAATTACTTCAGTATTTGCTTTTTCAAAGAAATATTTCCATGAGCACTTTCGTTTTCTTTTTGGAACGTCAGTTGTCATTCTCTTTTTGAGTTGATTTGTCAATTGAATTTTGCAATTCGTACTGTGTAAATCATTACATTCTCAAACCGTGTATATTTTGACAACCATTAGATTACCGCAGAAATGCCATCACAAGATCTGCTAGATTGTTGCAGATAATCATTTGTCTAAATTTTCCAAAGTCTAAGCAAATGTAGCCTCCTCCAAGCTGAAATGAGAACAGCTCGTCACAAGCTCTCAGCAATTAAATCTAAGCGTTGCTTGGTTGTATCTAGTAGTCACAGCAGTGCTATGCATATGCAACCAGTTGTAATAAGTAAGCAGCTTTATCTGTCTGCTTTAGAAAATTTTAATTACCTTATGTTAATGTTTGGGTCAGTTCGCAGCTGAACATCAGTGTCAGTATCAGTATTTTGAGAAAGATGAAGTGAGTTTCCTTTGAATTTCCTTTTTGTAAGTGTATGTGGTGGTATCAAAAATAGTACGTCAGTTTATTAGCGAGGCTATATGATATGAGCTAACTGGGTGGAATATAGTTGAAAAAGAGCAGACTGAATAAATAGTCCCAGTGATTTAAAAAAACTGTCACCCATTGAGGGAAAGGTCCAAAGTGTGGGCATCGCGGAAGTCACCTGGATCATCACCGAAGTGCGAAAGATGCAGCCAGAGACTCCCTTGTTCATTGCAAAGTCCGCCTGGTGGTTTCAAAGGCAGAAATATTCACCCAGATCGTCCTCAGTTCGTTGCGGTTCGAAACAGGGGAGAACGTTTATAGACCATATGGACAATGGCCGCCGGGCTCGGCTGATGCGAACACTCAGTATGTCACAAAGGTTTACAGACAGTTAAGCAGGAAAGACCTCGGGGACCTCCACATGGGAATTATTGGAGTGGGAGCCATCGGATGAAAATATTAATGCATACAGAAATTTTACTCAAATATACCTAGTAGTATTGGAAATATCTTATTTTAAGACGAATTCCTTGCATCTTTCAGTTCGGGTTGTGGAACGCACCATTATATCGACCTCAATTTTGCTTCAAAGCCTCCAGGGATTCCGACATAACAACATCCAGAGAAAGATTATTCCAAACTTCGACCTCTCTTTTGGAGAAAAAGTAGTTCCGAGTGTCTGTCCTAGCCCCAGTCACACGCAATTTGAGAGGATGACCTCTAAGGTTCATTGTTTTTGGTAACTCGAAAAAATTGCCAGGGACAAAAAAGCAGTTCTGAACGCTTATATGCGGAATGGGAGTATCAGGTTTTGGCGAAGCTGCCTATAGCACAAGTGAAGGAGTTTTAGATAAGACAGCCATGTTTCATAAGACTTGCAGCCTTGTCCAACGACAAGTTTGGTTTCTAGGCTTTGAATCTTTTCGAAGATGTTGATGTCCTTTGCTGCCAAGCGTTTCCAAGCTTGGAAAGCGGACTCAAACTGCGGCCGCTAGAAGGTTTCAAAGACTTCGTGAAGCAGTCGTCATTGAAGGCTGAAAATGCTCATTTGCCAAGGCACATAATCGACAGCGCTGACTTCGCTGCCTTAGCGCAATGAAGGGTGGGTTAAAGCGAAGGCGTGATCAAGAATCCTAGGTCCTTTTTGGCATCGAATTCTTTCAATGGAATGCCATTTTTTTGTTTAACCGTACGATTCGAAGGATTGCTTTTGCCGACTCGTATGATGTTGCACTTGCTCTCGTCGCACGGCGACCCAGTACTTTGACTATTTTCAGAGACAACTAAAGTACGCCTGCAAGTTCTCTTCGTCAGCTGCAGTTTGAATGACGAGCCAAAGTTTAAGATCATAGGCAAACATGTCAGTATCAAATTCCAGTTCGCTGGTGAAATTTGTTATGTAGACAATGAACAAAATAGGGCCGAGAGTAGAGCCTTGTGGAACACAAGTGTCAACTTTAACCTTTGCCGACTGTCGCCGATAGGGACAATTTGCGAGCGGCCGATTTGGAAGTTTTCTGTCCATGTCAGAAGTCTACCTCTTTATACTAAGCGGCTGAGTTTATAAAAAATGTGGTGGTGCGGCACGCTATCGAAAGTCATTTTGAAGACAATACAGACTGCGTGCACCGTATTTCCTCTATCGACTGCCTCAGTACAACGTTCTCAGCAGTAGAGCAACTTCGTGACGCAGGACCTACCTCTATGGAAACCGTGCTGGGCCTCAGAAAGCAGATGGTTATGTTCTTGGAAGTGCGATGATTGTAGCTGAATTATTATTTACATGATTTTAAGGCAAACTGCAGTAAGGCTGACCGGTCGAAACTTTTTTGCGGAGACCCGGGTTCCACCCTTATATAGCTGCGTAATCCATGCGAATTTCCAATCGGCTGGTAGAACTCCGGTTTCGAAAAGATGTTTGGAAAAGCGTTGACAATGGTTTTGCTAACTCTCTGGCGAGCGCGTTCAGCATCTTGTCTGGTACTTCAAGGGGACCCGGTGATTTAGATTACTTTAACAAGAGCAGTTTCTTGAGGAAAATAGCCTTGGTGAATTGAAAGATCTCGACTATTGTATCCACTTTGCAGTCATCGGCAAGGTAATTGTATCTCATTTTCTTTGTGGAAACTTACCGGACAAATTCCTAAAGATGATAAGCCTTCGCTCCGTCTTCAGTAAGGTCTATACCTTACAGCGATACTCAGCTGGGGAATCGGATCCTCGTTCCGTGTTCTGTGCCTGAGGTTATCTTAAAACAATTTCGGGTTCACGGTGGCCCGGTTCGCCAAATATTCCTTCTGACTGTTGTGGGTCTTTTTGGTATTGAAAATAGGGAGCAATCTCATCGCAGAAACTTCTTCGATGCTCTCCTGTGACTTCGTGAGAACGAGGTCCAGACAATTGGCCTGTTGTCCTTCGCGCATCCTTGTTGGAAAAGTGACATGCTGTGTAAGAAGTAGCTTAAGCGTCGTGCTCAGAAGGTAGTCGTCAAAGGCTATATCAGAACATTGTGCGCAGGCCGAGCTCCAGTCGATGTGAGGCGTATTAAAGTCACCGATGTTCAGTATATCCGACCTTGTAGCAATATTTTCAAGCTTCTGTTGTAGGGAAACATCGGCTATTGGGTTTGTTATCGGTGGACGGACGTGTGAGGTCATCTAGATTTGATGAACCTGGCACTTTTATGGAAAGCCATATCGCCTTGGAAGAAGACGCCAGTTAATCCGTTTTGTATAAAACTGTAAGTTCACTTTTCACATATGTGAGTACACCTCCTCCTTGACGCCCATTTCCTATCTTTTCTTAGCAGTTTGTAGCC
This sequence comes from Schistocephalus solidus, assembly GCA_017591395.1. Taxonomy (NCBI): domain Eukaryota; kingdom Metazoa; phylum Platyhelminthes; class Cestoda; order Diphyllobothriidea; family Diphyllobothriidae; genus Schistocephalus; species Schistocephalus solidus. Next base: position 27,987 of record WEDG01010931.1, read on the forward strand.
AAACATAGTTGCCTCCCGGTCATCAATGTCTTGGGACAACCAGGTTTCTGGTAGGAAAATGATATCTGAAGATAGTTCAGAGACATTAAGCTTAAGCTTGTCGAGCTTCGATAAAATACTCTGTGCATTGGTGTACATAAAAAATAGTATTCAGTTTTCTAGGAAAGAGCTAACGGTCGGCCACGAGCCCCCCTTTACTGTGTCGTCTGCGTGGTCATCCGGAACGAGCCTCTCCGGTGGGAGAACAATGGACGATGGATCACTTGTTTGTTGTAAATAACTAAATTTTGTTTCCCATGGCTAAGCCGGTGTCTCAGTTGGGTGACAAGTTGACGACGTTTGTCCCGTTCAGCAGGTGAGAATACCTGTTCAAAAAAATTCCAGGGTTGGAGTTTTTGTTACTCAAATCGCCGAAGGCAGAATGAGCCTGGCTTCCTGGTTGCTGGTTAAGATAACTTTAGGAGGCCTAGGACGTGTTTATTCAGATTGGCTTTTGAGCGTTTTCCAAGACGGAAATATTTTTCCAATTAAATCTACGTATTGGGTTCCAGCATTTTGTTCAGAATTTCATAAGTAGTTCATGTCTTTGGAATATTGATCTTCAGGAGTTGTAGCTCTTGATTTAGGTAGTCCCTGTATTATAAAACCTTTTTTCTTTCAGTGGCCATTTTTGTACCCACGACGCTGTCATCCGCTATCTGGAGGGAAGCTTACACGATGCGCACTGGTGATGACGGAGAGGATGCTGCTTGGCTATATGTTGGCTTTGTTCCGCTTTTTGTTGAAGACGGTAAAATACACGGCTTCGACGATTTGAATCGCAGGCGGAAGTTCCGTTTGGGGAATCAACACCACCTCTTGTTCTTGATGCGTTCGTGGCGGTATTTCCTGTGGTAAACGAAATAATGGTTGAATTCACTATTTCGAGTATTTTTGAGGCATCTCTTGAAGTTCGTTTTCCATTAACATTTTCGTTCTTGATGTCAAGTTTGCGTTTTTAAATGCTTTATTTGTTTTAGGTGGACTTTTTGTGTCCTACACCATTCCTGCTTGTTGTTTGGCAGTCTTAACAGCTGCCGAAGATATTTTCGTGCTATTTGTTCGAGTATCAATAATTTTACTCCTAGTAAGTCGTTCAGTGGACACATGTATGACATCTTCTGCATTACAGTTGCCTTCTAAAGCATATTTTATTTGTTTTATATCGTCCTCGAGCTGAGTTAGCTTCATGGACAGCTTCTGACATCCAATGCTTATGCCATTGCCGTCAATAACGGTAATATTAGTTTGCGAGAGCGTCCGACTCCGTGATGAGGTGGTCGAGTGGTAAGTGAGCGTGTCCATAGCACTGGTGGTCGCGGTCTCAATCCCGGCTTGTGGCATGACTTTTGGATTTCTTATGAAGTATCTTACGAGTAAACGCGTGGCAAGGTGTTAGTTAAACAACCAGCGGTTTCACGACAGTAGTATATAAATGATTTACTCTGCCATTTTACAAATGAATGAAATACCTAGGAGCGTGCTTTACTAGTTCAAATAGTGGAAGGTGTTGACTCAAACGTTTTTGTAGATAATCCTCAGAAACCCTAACGAGCCGTTAGTGACTCGATTTGACTGGTAGGCTGTGTAGGCAAAGCCAAGATTTTCGGCAGGGTGCTCGATTTGAAGAAGTGTCCATAGAAAGTCGGACGTGCCGTTAGAGACCAGATTGGACTGACATGTTCGATGGTGATATTTCTGCTATTCCCTCTCATAAATTAAAGCGTCTGGACTCTCTCATCCATTTTTTTGGTATTTAAATATTAGACCAAGAGAAAATAAAATATAATTTTCCTTTAAAGATGTTTCCGAGACAGATGACAGATTGAACCTACCGTAGACTTCCTGTACTCATGCAGCTTTAACAACAAATTAGCGGAAACCAAAAGCCTTTCCTCACGTAGCAAACAAATACCTATATTAGTCACAGTTTTTCACCAATCGAGGTGGACCCTATCTTAACACAAGGAGGTCACATTGTTCCTTATTTTAAAGTTGCCACATCTTTACTTTCTCGGGATCTTACACCGACAGAGTTAAGAAATGGGTCTCCACTCTCACATAGTTTTTCGGCCTCTCAGTCAATTATCCATTAGTCTGGTCATGGCTTACGATCTTTGCATTTTATCGTTTTCCCGTACAAGAAAAAGCCACAATTCGCTGTGTTTATAATCCAGCTTGTTATTCTGGTGAAAGTTGTAACATAAGTAACGAAATAATGTTATGACAATTTGTGCAGAGAAAATGCACAAAAACATAACTTTTTCTACTATATCAACAGTTAGCGATGTTTTAAAATTAATAGTGAACTTTAAAAAATAGGCAGTGCATAAAAAACTACTTCCATAAAAATGGAAGCAGAGTTCAA
>WEDG01010935.1:0-18852 GCA_017591395.1 Schistocephalus solidus
GTCATAGTTGGTGCGCAGATATCGCGAGCAAGTCGCACATTAAATTTATGCCTGACAGTGACCTCGAGAACCGTTTCGAATGGTCCGATCGTTACCAGGAATCTTCCAGTCAAGGGTATATAGGCAAAGAGGCTAAAACCCAGGTGTTGAGATGGAAGTAAAAGATGTGACAATCTCTAGGGAAAGATTTACTTATCTGACGCTTTCACACTCAGACACGTTAGTCGGATATAGAAAAAGGGAAAAACATGGTTTAAATAGGTCTTTCATGCCTCATTCCTGATAGACCAAATGCTCTCTCCTCTCATTGGCCATCCCTCGTTCGCGAGAGCTGCCTGGCGGCTTCATATGGCGCTGGTAGATCGATGCTGCGGTTATATAGGGTTAGCGTCTGATTGCCAGTTGGCTGATAATTTCTCTCGATAGGTTGACTTCGGCTCGGTCGGCTCGCGATTACCCATGTAAGTCGAACTGATGACTATTAAGTTGGGTTGTACTCTGCACACCATTATAGAGACCTTAGCTCTGTGGATGCAAACATAACGACATCCGCGGGTAGAGCATTCCAAACTTCGACCACTGTGTTCGATAAAAAGAACCTTTCGTATGTGCCTAGCCAAAACCTCGCCGGTGGTTCGTTGTTTCTGCTAACTGGAAGCGGTCTCGACACCGTAGAGTAGTACTCTTCGCACATGATATACATTGCAGCTGCGTGAAAACAAAAGTTATCGATTATTTTCAGGGTAGCACCCTGCATACATACAAGTTTGGTTCTACGCCTTTGAACCATTTCTGTGGACGCTGAGGTCGTAGTCGTCAGAGTACTAAGCTTTGAGAGCGAACTCTAGTTGTAGCCTCGAAAACTTTTCGAAAGACTTTAGTTAAACAGTCTTCAGCAAATAAGAAAATATATTCTCAGAAATAAGGATTCCTCATGTCTATACGACGAATTACTACAAACCGTTTGTTAATGTATGGAAAGTTTTCGAAAAAACATACCGATATAACCATTACGTTCATTCTGCTGTTTATTAAACCTCGACACGAGAAGGTAGTAGCAATAATTCAAGGAGTGGTATGTGCTCCGTGAATCTGGTATATAGTTTTTTTTCCTTTCTTCAGCGTGAATTATTTCGGTAAAAATGGAACATGAGTGCGGTCGTAGCCTTAAGAAGGTCATTTTCCTGAATATTTGCTTGCGTCAGTGGTAGTTGTTAAATTGAAGCGTTATGAGAGTCAATTACATACGTTCGCCGGTCTGCGAAATTTGTGTGGGCGGGCAGATGTGTGATCGGTTAAGGTGAAATGAATTGTGGCTGCGCATCGAATACTCGATTAGACTGTAACTCTTCCATCGGTATCCATTGGTCACATAACTACTTGTTTGTGTGATTTAAGTAGCATCTGCCCCAAACTTATATGACACACCAGTCGTGGGCCTTTTTTCCTCACCAGTTCTCCCTTACTTCTGAAGCAGTAAAACACTTGTATTTACGTATGTTAACAGGCCTCCGTTTGCGAATGTGATGGAGTGCGTTGGTAAATTCTCCTGCTATGAAATATGCGATCATGGTAACCTTATTCATATGAAATAGGGGACTTTGGCAGATTTGAGTAATTTCTTTGACCCACTTGTGAAAAATCTCGGCGGTCTTGGTATGATTCTGAATCCATGCAAACAAGGGAAACCTTTAGTACAGCCAACGCTCTAGCCAACTGAGCTACAGAAGCCTCAATGGGAGCAAAAAGCCCCGAGTAATCAACTGTGCCTAGTAGTCATCTGGTGGATTCTAGATTGATTTCTTAGGAAATCCTGCTTCAGCAGTCAGCTCACTGTATCAAAACTGGTGTATTCAATATGGTGCAGCTGACTGAGCGCGCAACTTGACACAAGTGTGATGAGGGCTTCCGGTGGGTCCTCGTAGCTCCGTTGGCTGTACTAAAGACTTAAATTTGTTGGCGTGGATTCGAATCCCAGCCCAGGTCACCGAGTTTTTCTACAAGTGGGTCAACAGAATAAATCATTTTTCCAGTGGTCTCGAGGCATAATGTGTGAATTAAGAATAGTCTTTGTTGAAAGTTAATTAAATTAAAAATATTCCATTCACTTCAACACCAAATTTTCTGGAGACACACCTAACAGCACAAAATGAAAGTTTAATTGGCTGCTTAAGATGAAATTGCTTCTCGGAAAGCTTTTACCAAGTTAGGGAAAGTGTCTCTCATACAATAGATATTTCTGAAAAATATTTTAACTTATCAATACAAACTGGTGCGTCAGTTTACTAAATTGTTCTATATTCCTGTGATTGAGATTCAAATATCTTTCGATTCATTCGCTGGAACTAACCATCGAAGACTTCTGAACTCAACATATTCAGAAATCCGTAGATGCATACTGACCTTATCTATAAATACTAGCGAGATCTACAAGTTTACAACGTTAAGGAATATGGAATATTAGGCTATTCTGAATTGGATCATTCATCAGCGGTCGTAGTTAGTGAAGAAACGTAAATGCAAGTCGGGAACTCTACTGATGAAAGAATGACTGAGTGAAGAGTTTAACATATATGGTGAATTGACTGGATATAAAAATTTCCTTTCAAATAATATCCACAGGTTAGTTTAAAAATCGGAAAAAAATTCTGGTTAGGAACAACAAGGGGATTACAATTTGAAACGAACGATATGTTACGTAGACAAATGGCAAGTTTCACTTTAGTATTGCCGGTTAACTATTCTTAGCAGATATGGATCACAGTCAATAGGCCGTCACGAAATTTGAGGGCTCCAATTAATTCTGTTGTTTATGGTTGTTTTTTTTTTACATTTTCGTGGTTTGGACTGTTGAAAGGAACAACGTTACTTAAAAGTTAAATCCTAACGCCTTCGGTTCTAAGCATTTGGTAGCCTGGACAAGGCAAGTCTTATCGTTTGCCTAATTGAATTTAAATTTAAATTTAATTTAAATTGGAAGACCGCTGCATTGAGTCAGGATACTTGTTGCAGTGAATACCCATAAGCTGACTGAATAGTCCTGCCTGAAAGTTACAGAGTGGTAACCTATCAAGACATTAGCCGCTCTAGGTATAAAAACATGAAGTGCAATGGCCATTCGATAAGATCCCAGGAGAGTTCAGTGGAGTGAAAATATTAAATAGGGGTTATATCCAATTTTTGATTTTATCATCCAGACATCTTAACTTTGTGTTTCACGCTTATGTGCCAGGAATTCCGAAAAATTGTTTCTTTTTCACAAAAGAACCTACTATCGACTGGCCAACGTACCACCACGACCAGACGCCAACCTCAGTCCTGCAGGTAATTCGTTACTGCTATCGTTTCGATATTTTCATTTTGTCTATCAACTTATATTTCATAACGATGTTATGTTCACTATTCTCTATATTACTTGATCACTCTTTGAAGCATTGCTTTCCAGGAATACATTTGATCAAGGCAAAATTGATGAATTAAGCAGAATTAAGTGACGTCATAAAATTTCGCGACCTTTTGTTTAAATGCAGTTTATCATGAATTATTAATAGGCAATGACCGTATGCAAATAGATAAGAGTTCGCAAAATGTAATGATGTCATTAAATTCTGCTTATTTCGTCGCCTTTGCCTTGTTCAAATATCACTCTTTGTCACATATTGATTCCCCGTACCACCACAGTCAAGGGAGATGTTTAGAACCCCCATTTTGGAACCTGGGTTCACTATGTAACCCCTATCATACTGCGAGCAGAGGCTAGTTACCTAGAGAACTGATCACTGCATTTGAACGAAAGACAGGCAGGACGTTACAGAGGATCGGCTGGAGTTGGGTTAAATGTACCAGTTGCGTTTCAGGGCAGGTGGGAGAGGTTTTATACCCCTCTCCCCAAACAGTATCAACGAAAGAGGGAATGCTAAAATCTTTGACCCTTACCTTAATCCTTCTTCAATCCTAGCCCTGCCCGAACCCTCTTCCAAGAATTCAGCGCAAAGCCACCTGAAGTACGGATGGTTTAGTTTCCCGTGTGCTGCCGGTCAAACGTTCATTTTCGTTTTATCCTCCGGGCAGATGAAGCCCCTATTTTACCAGAATAAAAATACTTTCTGCTGGTAGAGAAAGCCCTCAAAGACTACTTTTAAAGATCTCGTGTCTGAAGGAAACGTCTTCAGAGCCACATTAGGTGCATTAATTCTCCTCACTGACTATGCCCCACTAAGAAAATATGTGAGAACAACAACAGGTAAGATATATGTCCTTTAAAAAATGAATAAGCACCGCTTTATAGGAAGGAACATAAACAGCCAAATTGAACGATGCAGAGCCAATGCTACCCTTTGATATAGGTGACAAAAATATCATGATGGACTCCAACAAAATTTGCAGACAAACTTTACACTCTGATCTGTAATACATGACTGCTCAATTTCCAAAGACCTCAGTCCAGGTCTTGAATAAAGACTTAATTTTCCGCGGAAAGTGCGCATGGCATTCCTGAGCATGCCAACCTACACATGTAGCTTTGAAATGAAACTATAGTAGTGATTATCACAGAGGATGCGGCAGGCTATTTCAAGATGAAATATACTAAGAGCTAAGGGAACTCACGGAAACCACATGATGCTGGGCTAACCTTCTGTGAAGAATCGGTAAGGTTAATATGATAAGCTATAAGATCCAACCAACATTTCTTCTTGATTAATTGAGCATCAAATTTGAGGTTGGTGCTGTGAATATGAGTGCAATTGAATAAATACTTATCTGTGCTCGGTTGAGTCCAAAGAGGTTTCTGGCACAGTGCACGTCAAGGGCTTGACTGAAAAGGTACATCGCAGATTACTGAAGGCTTATCGCTGAGATTAACAACCAAGTTATGTACATTCGTTGATGAACGCTCACCGATCGCTAACGGAACTCACTTGTCCTGTTCCGCCTTGGGGATCCGTTTCGTGCCCCACCAGCAGCCACACAGCGGCAAGTAGTAGAAGAGGCAGATGAAAAATGCCGAGAAAGACAAGTGATATGCTCGTGACGCTATCACTGAAGATCGACCATCAGAACCATTTTGATATTTTCTTTGAGGTTTTGTCTGTAACCAAATATGGAGTTCAATGTTGCAAATATACATTTCCCTCGCCTCGACGAAAGTAAATGAATTAAAAGTCCAAGCAACGGTTTATACAAAGAGCGCGAAGGGCGGTAGTGCGAGTTTAATCGAATTAGTTTGAGGAAAGTTTAGTTCTGCACCTTCGAGAATAAAACAATTCTAGATAAACAGGCATGTGCAAGTAAAAAATAACGTAACATCTTAGAAAAACCTTATTGATTCTAAAATTGGTAGCAAAGGAAAATTTTCATACAATGAATAGTGCATAAAACGGTGGCCGGCTCGAGCACAAGAAAGATATTAAGGGTCATCCAAAACCATAGTGAATGTCAGTGCAATGAGCTGCAGGCAGTAAAATACATTCAAACTTAAATGTTTTACTGAAGTCATTAAGGGAATATTGCAGGCAGCAGTAATTTTGGAAACGCGAATCCCTCAATATACATGAATCGTTCATAAGGTGTGGTGGGTCCAAAAAATTGCATCAACTTATGTAGCACACGTCGTGTGTTGTAATGCCTTTAACCAGATCTTTATAACGCCGAAGTCTTTCCATCTATCTGCATTTCGAGAAAAAGATTCAGCGTTCAAAAGCTTTCGTCACATAACTGGCCAGACTTCGCCTCCCTCGTCAAAAGCGTAAACACATTTTGTATCTGCTTATTACAGGCGAGGAAAAGTGGCGCTTTTACGTGAATTCGAAGCAAAGGAATTAAAGACTGAGCTTCCCCGACCACACCGGATCATTATCTGTGCAAGGGGAGACTATGTCTCTGGAAGGATATGAAGAGAGGTCTTATGAATTGGTTGAAAGGAACCAGGTCAGTAAAACAAAATCCAAAAAATTCAACAAATGGGCCCCAATTGTCAGAATGCTGTCAAATTTCCGCATGAAACGAGGGGCCTGACGTCACAATATTCATAAGCACTGTCATTGCAAATTTCGACTGGAAAGTGCTTCCCCTTTTGCAATTTTCTTTGAAACTCGCTTCCATTGATGACTAAATTTCTCGCTGAATCGAAAGCAGTTTAAGCAGATTATCCTTCAATAACGATGCGGGTCTTCGAAATCGACACTTTTGCGTCCAAACCCGCGGTCTTCTTCCTGCGCGGAATTTTCAAACTGCTTGAAAATTGTGAGAAGTGTGAGTAACGAAGACGAATACATAATAGATTAATTCGCTGTATAATATATAATAACCTTCAAACATTTTGTGGAATCAAAAACGAAGTGAACTTACAGAACAACCCACTATATAACTTTTCAGCATGATGAGCGCCGATCGTAGCTTTGCCAAGTAAGATGCTCACGGCCCAATTATCAAAGTTGTGTATTCCGATAAAGCTAGCCTTGCCTCCGAGATTCGGCCAGATACCAACGATACCGATTCACCCATATGAACGGAAGCTAAGCGGAACATTAATGAAGATGGGATGGAGTTGCTGCTAAACGCACAATGAGAGACTGCATTTAAAATCGCTACATGTGTTCGCATTTAGGAACTATTGCGTTCGTTAATTTTGGGTGAAAGTAAATACCGTGGGAAGAAGTAATCAACTGACAGTTCGACCGTCGATTTCGATGAGGTTCACCGTATGCTCCACACCAGGTGGTGCAGGGGCGGTGACTTGCGCGTGAATTAGTTTTAAGTGATAGTAGCCTTGCGCTGCAGCTACCGTACTCTCTCCTCCTCCTCTACCTGAGCCCGGTTTCAAGATAGAGTCAACAACACCGGAGATGGGAGAGGGTGTAGGTGGTTGGCGCGGCCGGAGCTGCCCCTGCGTACCACCATAACTGACTTGGATCCCGCGGATTGAAATTATAGTGAAATAATATACAACGATATTACCTAGACAACAAGTAACCATGCATAGTAATACCTGTCAAAGATGACGTATATCCACACTTTCGGCAAAGGAAACAAGTAAGCCCTCCTCGTTGTGGTTGATTCCAACAAGAGTACCTATTTCTCTGTTCTGACCGTAACATTAACCCATGCTGAATGCCCTGCCCTACCTTAACACAATTCCTGGAAGTTGGGCACAAACCAGCTGTATATCGAAAGGTTTCATTTCCTACCCTGACAAAGAGGGATCACGTAGGCGTTGTCTACTGTTGGTGCATTCGGCAGTCATTTGACCTCATTTTATATATTCCGAGTAAAACACGGCTCCACTTAGAAGAAATAAGAAATCGGTCAGATTGATAACCTATTGAAAGTTATATGACTGAATTCGTATCAAAATGGAAACGTATTGACAGGAATAGTGCGCACAAAATGGCTCTAAAAGGAAATATTTGATTAGAAAAAAGGATTCCACATTTAACCTTAAAAAACCACAGCTTCCACATTATAACACTAAAACCAAATAAAAAAATTAAAAACATGGATTGCCAGTGTAAACCTATAACATTGGCAGCACACATATTCAAGCAAACTCAACAGTATGCACGCAAGCACACGGCTTAAATCTGCACTGAATGGCTCATACAAATGCGCAGATCTCAACTCAAGCCGTAAATACGGACTTTATTTTCTGCGGAAAAGGTGCGTTAGAATACCAACTTACATATTCTTTTCAGGACAGGCAAAAAAAATTGAGCGATAGATGCTTAGAGCATGCATTCAGCCCAAACACGTGAAGATTACCAAACGTTCTGTAAAGGATTCGATTCAGTCCGCTTCTACGCTGATACTGGAGTCTATGCATGTGGTACAGTCTGCTACATAATTCTCCGAGCAATTTACCTTGCGCTCAGCTGAGCCCAGAGAGCATATTATATCGTATTTTAGGCGAAGAGACGGACTGACAGACTAACTGGCAAACTGCAGACCACTCATCGATGCAGGCACAAGCGCAAAATGGAGGGCAGAAAATGTGATCCACGTCAAAATTGCGCTATTCTTGCTTAATGCGAGGAACGATGCATCAATGTATGCGAAGACTTTGGACTTTGACCCGTAACTTCACGCTTACAAATCCTCGCAAACCACTCTATACTCAAATATAAATTAATAGGTCCTTGGAGCTCATGTGGCTAGAGCCTTTGCTATTCTTAAACCTTTCCCATGCTCTAGTGGCTTCGAATTCCAAAAAGACCACCACATTGTTCACAAGCCGGTTAAAAATATATGATTCACACTTGCCAAAACCACTTTATGGTGGAGTCTAGATTGATTGCTTCGTAAAACCTACTTTGGTAGTCAGATTACTTATCGGAATTGGTGTATGTCAGACATCACAGTAGGATTGACAGGTAACTTGACGCAAAATGACTCTCATGTACCAGCTGTCTTCGCCATCCTGTAGGTTTTCTATTTCAGGGTTTCCTTCCTTGTCACATTAAGATCATATGCAAAGAGCGGTGTATTTGACTAGTAGGTGCACAAGAACTGATCCTTGTTTGCCTCCAGTATTCACAGTGATCACTCGTAGGAACTTTCATCTACAGTCGTCTACGATCTCTTGAATTTAGTTAGGGTGTTTTCTTCTCATTCATATGTCTGGTAGGTTTTGGATGCGGCACTTGTGTGGAATGCAATCAAAGGCCTTGCTGAAGCCAAAAGAAATGGCACCTACTGGATGTCTTGCATCAATGACGCTTAGTCAACGCGCGGGCGACATACTGAGACTTGTAATAGAGGATATCCTTTTACAGCAACAACCTTGAACTAAGCGTTTTGACAGGGGAATGAATCGAGCGATATGATTGATTTTTTAAACTATCATTGACATCAGCCTGCAGGACATGCATGGCCGGCTGACAGCCATGTAGTTACTTTGATATGGCCATGATCCTCTTTTATGATGCTGGCAAAATATTAACCAACTGCCTTTATCGGAAATTGTACCAGTGATTTTCGAAAGATGATACATAGTGGTGTTGCTTAGCCTACAATCAGTTAACTTACGAGTTCACGTGGAATCTCGTCCGGTACAGACTACTTGATCGGAATCATCTTATCTAGATCTACCTAAAGCAGCTTCGGTGACATTAATTCTAAGTTTCTTTGACTTCAGTTGACGAACTGCAGCGGGGGTTGGGCTACACAGATGTTTTCATGGAGTTGCCACTTTGAAAAAATCCTGACATAATTTTGGCTTTCTGGGAGTCATTGGTCACATTTCGATTATTTTTTGCACGATTTTTTTCTCATTGCAGCCTGCTGGAGTTACGTATGAATAGATTACGTTAAGGTCTAACTTATTAAATTATTTGTGCACTGTTTGCTTCCCCACCATTTGCCCTACTTTCGAAGTTCCTTCTTTACGCAATATGCAAACATTTCAGCCTGATTCCGATAATTTTTTTCTTGTTAATTTTTAATATGTTATTTAAATGTTTCCGAAAATTCATTGGCATATCCTTGTAATCCTTCCGTGAATAATATAGGTGCAGTAGCTGATGTGATTACCTCATATTTGTCCCTCCAGACATTGCTTGGCGACTATAAGCTTCGTTTGGGGAGGGCTACAGATGCTGATCTCACCTTGAACCTAGTATTGGGTTTTCCATCCTGCCAACAACACCTTCCAAAGTTTTGGGGAATACTTGAGCTAGTCAACTGGATGACTTATTTTTATGCCTTTGAGTGGATGTTCATAAATTGTGGAAGATGCATCCATTAACTGGCACAAAATTTAGTCAATTTCGTGCCTGTGGACCTTAATCTATGCAAGATTCAGGGTAACGAACGAAGCATTCGAAAATAATTCCTTTGGTCGCTGTCAGACGCCGACTTAATGCGTGAGAGCTGTTTATATATTGAAGGCACGCACAAATCATTATATGCAAAGTCTATTCACAAGCCAATGCGGTGCTTTTCAATTTTCACCTCGTTCAGACATAATATTTAACGGTTTCTTCGATGAAGATGTGTCCTTTGTATTTCAAACATTATCAGGTGCATTTTGTTGAACTGACACCCAAGTATGTGGCATTTTTGCAAAATCTATCCCACAAAATACGCAAACGAACCATTCAGCATTTGAACTCGTTGGTAATTAATCATACAGTTTGAAAGTGGATTATAGCAGGTGATGATGATGATGATGAAAATAAAATGTTCTGCTATTTAGAGAACAATCAGTCCTGATGAAGATGTTAGAAAAACCACTGCGCTGAAGGTATCTATTGCGCGAACAGTTTGCAAAAAAATTTAAGATGACCAGCAATTACAGTCAAGTGTATGGGGCAGCTAGACTACAGCTAGCTGATAAGCTGAATTTGACCACCCAGTCCTCAAACACATCCGGGTGCGAGCATTCAGGCTTAAGAAAATATACATCTGCAGCTGCAGAAATTGCCAGAACGTGAATCAATGATTAAATTCGGTTTACCATAGTCCTATTGACCCATCCAATGCCCTATATTTTGACTGGCTCGGATGGTGGTCTGAGTTTGGGGGGTGGGGGTTAGCGTGAGTTCAACGGCTCAGTGCATGTTCCTCACCATAAACAATCTGACGCGCTTGAAACTATCACGGTGCGCTAAAAGCCGTGGCTTTTAAGGTTGCCAACTGACGGGATAACTCGGACCGCGTGGTCAGCCCAATGTGTGTTTTGTGTGGAGTGGCTGACTGGCGGACTGAGAGTCAAGCTGCAATGGCTCCTTCTTAATGTGGCCTTTATGGCACTTCCACTCCGTGGGATTCGAGCCAGGTGTGGTGGTACGCGCAGGGGCGGCTCCGGCCGCGCCAGCCACCTGCCTCCTCTCCCGCCTCCGTTCTTCTTGACTCTGTCATGACACCTGACTCAGGTGGGGGGGGAGGAGGAGAGAGTGCGGTAGATGCAGCGCAAGTCTACTATCACTTTAAACTAATTCACGCGCAAGTCACCGTCCCTGCACCACCCTTCCGTGGAGCATACAGTGGACATCGTCGAAAACGACAGTTGAAACTATCGTGTGTGCACGTTTTTTTTGCTGATCCTTTACGGTGTTCGGGTTTAGTATTGACTGAAGAATAGCGGCATAAACCTCCCATTTTTTGTATCAAACTACATTTTATTCCATCTCTCGCTCTGAGAAGTGACATGTACTAATGGGTCGCGGGCTTAAGCCTTATGTGCCTAAACATATGGGGTTCTGTATGGTTAGCTAAGGAGGGCTAATAAATCAGAGTGACTTACCCAGTCTCCCTTCTCCTGGTCGTTTATGTCCTTGTGTCTATATTACTAGCCGCTGAGTGGCTACTGGCAGGGTTCGAGAGTGAATCCTAAGGTAAAGCGGGACGAGAGATCACATATCCAATCGGCGAGTGCCTATCCACCAATGTACATATAGATAAAAGTAATTCATGCCCGGTCATAAGAATTCGTGTCTTGCACCCAATAATTTCTGAAATTATTATCTGGAGTTTATTTACCAGCAATTTTATAAAGAATTCTTGGGGACCAGCTGAGGAGCCGAACCCCTTGCTGTTGCATCTTATAGCAGCAGAAACATTGGCAAAGAAATTTCTGGACATTTTTCTAGTACCTATGTCCAGAATATGGCCTTATATTTGGTAATTATAAAGCCGGAGTTGCTCTTCTTCATTTAATTCCGCCACTTGTGCCCATTGCGGTTAGGTTCACGGGAACAACGTTTCGGAGAGCTTGGTCGGCTCTTCACAGTCAAATTGTTAACGGCAGGTAATCAAACAGAACCGGCAGTGGCGTTTCAAGGCTCTTTGTTGGCTTCGACCTAATCGAGTTTCTTGTTCGCTGCCTTGGGAGGATGGTTGGCGAGCATTCCGGTCTTCAATACTGTTTGCTAGATGAAGCGACACGTATCCACCATACAGCACGTATATTGTAGGTATTTGTACAATTTACATCTTTGTATCTCTCTTGGTCACCTGAATCTTTATGATCGCTTGTTTTACCGTGCTTAATAAATAAAAACAACAGCCAGCTTCAACCGGCATGTTGGACGTCTACTGTTTTCGCTGCTGCATGTCACCGCTGCAATCTTGATTGTACTGATCTCTCTCAATTACTTGCAGTCAATTGCAATGATTGATCTTCATTTCTCGATTGCATTCTACTGATCGCCGTCTCAATTGAAACTCCTGACTCTGCTCTTCATCCTTGATGTATAGCTTTCTGGATCTAGCTCAGAGTTCATTACAATCCTCAACAACACTCGCTATCTAGAAGCTGCGTTTTTTTCGTGAGTCTGCATTCTAACAATCCTCTGACATTTTTGCCGTCATTTTGTCGTTTGTAGTTTAGACACAATTCTCCACTTAGCGTTAATTTATTTTGTACACCTCGGTTCTTAGCAGTTTCGACCCTCGTCTACACTACACAATTGGTGACCCCGCTTTTCTATCATTACGCACCATATCACTTACTATGACGGACAATGAGACTTACGCAGACTCTCTTGACGTCCATAGCCTCTCTTTCAAATTGCCCCCATTTACGCCAAGCAACCCTCGCGTATGGTTTAGGGCAGATCGAGGCAGTTTTCTTGACGCGTCGTATCACCAGTGAACGCACGCGACACGTATCCACCATACAGCAGGTATATTTACCATCCTGTTGTGATTTGCCTGGCTCGTTTCATAGGGGGTATAAAACAATAATATCTATGTCCGATTATTCAGTTCTGCCCTACTCCATTACCATCCTATAGATTTTAAATGTGCTCCTGATTTCACTTACATTATCTCTGCCAGACATACTCCGTGAAGTCTGCCTGTATCCTTCAGATGGGTCGGGCAGGTCTGAAAGTTATCTATAATCCAGTTCTTACCACATGGCTATTTTAGCTTCATATTTTGATGCGACTGCGTTTTGACTAGTTATCTTGAATGAAAAGTCGGTTATCAAGCAACTTTCAGCCATCACAGCCTTCTCAGATGACAGCTTTGACTGGAAAATTTGCTGAGCGGAAGAGGCATATTGTCAACTAAATAAATATAGGTAATGCGAACAATGGTTAACGTTACAATCGTCTGTAAAACTTCTCTTCATAGGAATAGCTCTGTTGTTCAACTGCGGTGGAATATCATTTAAAACAAAAATTTGGCAGCCGGGGCAACATAAAGTTTGATATGATGAATATGACCCCTCACCTCATCAAAGAAATCTACCGGAAAATAATTTTAATGTGTTCATGGTATAGAAAGCAGATTGCTAAATTGAGCTGTCTGCATCTAGGAGATTTTAGACAATGAAATAACCAGCTGAACCGCGCCTTTTCAATCCTTGCAGCAAGTACACTTTTACGTGAGATTTTTAGGTAAAACAAACGTCCCCGCGATGCTATGTTCTTGGCAACTATCATAGCTGCAGAATGAAGAAAATGCAAACATTCAGTTTACTGTGCCTTTTTTCAGCCAATCGTAGCCACTGTAACCCAGAGTGCCCAAAAGCAATGACGGGGCACGAAAATTTCACCGAATGAACATTCATTAGTAATTCGTCATCTGTACAAATCCCGGCTGCTGAAATTGGGTATTTACTGAAGCACGAATGGGAGTACACCGATGAAGCCCAAAAATGGATAAGTTGGGATAAGAGCTGCCTAGTTTATAGTGAAACCCGCAACCCATTACCGTTACCGGCCATGTTATATCTTTGATTGCAGAGTGAAAGCACAATGGGCAATGTCTACCAGAGGTTTCTTTGAAAAGCAGCATCTTATCCGACCGGATTGTCCCATCGATGACAGCACATGTTGTGTTCATTAATCTCGCACTACATTAATCGGATTTACTGCGCTAAATTATATACCAACAAGTTAAAACTACAGCGGTACTTTTAACGTCATAGGTGGGCTATATTTTGGAAGCAAATCAGGTAGTAAATCTGCAGAGACCTAAGGGATTTTGGAATTTCAAGCACATGAAACAGCCAACTCAATATTTAGAGCCACCCGTGAGGTTAAAAGAATCCGAGATTCATTGCTTCAAGTTTACATGTACGATTGAAGAACTGAGAAGGTCAGCGTGGTTATCCACATGGATCCCATGCCATGTTTGTAGTGAAGCACTTAAAAACTGAATCGGGTCTTCCATGCTCTGAATGCAAGCACCAAGCTCAGATAACACCATATTGAAAAACTGGCAGACTATCCGTAGTAAAATAAGTACACCCCAGTGAGCATTGTTTTCGCAGGTGACAAGGAGACGAGTAAATAAAAAGAAGCGTACGATCAGTTCACTAGGGCGAAAAGAACGTTTTTATGATATTGTGGGTATTGAAGAAATTGAGCGAACAAACAGCTACATCCTATGAAAAGCCTGCTGCGTATAGCAGAATTAGCAAACATGGATCACGATCGTGACTTGCTATTGCCTCAACCCTGCCTGTCAGCTTGTAACCGTCTAAATGACAGGTCAAAACGGTTTGAGAGATGTCAAGAGTACAGAAGTGCACATCTTATGACGCTCTCATGCGGAGCCCCTGCTTCAAACTAGCCCATACATGAAACCTGCGCATGGTCTGCGAAAGAACCGACAGTTATCGAATGGTGACCTCTTATTTCGAAAGTTTTGGCAACCACGTGGAATAAAATCTACGTTTATGGCCAATTGATGGAAAACAGTGACACGTGAATTATTCATTGGTAGTTCCTGGACAATCTGAAGCTCATTTTACTCTACCACCAAAAAATATCAAAGAAAATTGGATGAAAGGAAAGGTATTTGAAAATACACAAAATATAACGTTTAAGATTTCACCTGAAAAAGTAACTTGCATTTATTTATGCCATTTACGGTTAATTTTTACGTTTTCAGAACTTTCCGCTTTCCTAGACGGTTGTTAGTTTAAAAAAAGTAATATAACTGGTAATATTCCTTTTATGTTTTAAAGTCACTTAAAGCTGTTCATTATTATTTGGTTTATTCTACGGTGCCACTTTGCGTTTAATTAGCAAGCTTTTGTGACTTTTGGCATTTTGCATGTGATGGATCACGCCTTGTTCATCTTTAGTAACGTCAATGTAGGACCCTATCTAAACAACCAATCACAAATCTTTGTACGTGTAAGTGAGCCGCTGTCATTTAGAGAACACTCACTACAATCTTCACATGCTTTATTTATCATTTTAGAGAGAAAGTGTACATGAAATTGTTCTTAACTGGCTCATCACAGGTCCCGGGTGCGTATTCTGCACTAACTTGAGTGCGTAAATTCTGGGTAGAGCGTAGAATACTCGATATGAAATTTTCCCACTTAAAAGCATTTAAATTAGTCCTGACTACATTTTCCGTTCCGAATTAGGTGCATGCTGTTTTTGAAATCAATCTTCGTTCAACCATGGATTCAGGTTTTATTTTTTAATCTACTGAGGGGACCCTTTGCGCGTTTTTGGAGGCGAATTAAAGACAGTGCCTTTGGATAGAATAGTAACACACGGCTAAGGACATCAGTAAAAATGGCGGAGTATTTAAACATTCACGTGTTCTTTCTCACTATGTTGGTATTCAGCTGATGATCAAATAACTGACATCCCATCAAGCGAAATGCCAAACGATTTGACAAGAGTATCAGTGTGTGCCAAATGGTGTTGGCGGATATTTTCATTCTTGAGCCAGATTATGGGGCAGGGCAAGAGGAATAAGGTCTATCAAAACAGAATATATTTCCACAAGCTGATGTAAAGGAGGCAGGCCATTTGTTGAATCAGCTTACTGTTGAAACCAATGCGACCTGAAAACCGCTATGATTAGACAATGCGCTCGGAATAATTGTCAACAAACCCCTCTGAGGATCGAAAGGTATGCGTTATAGAGGACTGACGGTAGTATCATAGGCGAATGGTTTAACGAAGAAAGATACTTTCAGTGCAGTTTTGCGGAGTGGCAGTAAAAAAACATATAATATATATACTGAGGTAATGCAAGTGCACTGAATGGTAAGGCTGAACAGTAAATTAATAAACAAAATATCATCATTAGGATACGATGATAATAATTCTGCATTGATTAACAAAACACTGGCTCGTGTGTGCATCGAAATATGCCCACAAATATATATATATATATATATATATATCAAAGACGTTATACCGTACTTCCGACATAGATACTAGCTAAAAGCCCAGACACGTGTTTCGCCGATGTTTCTGCTGCTGTGTGACACAGCAACGAGGGGTTCGGCTCCTCAGTGGGTCCCCCAGCGTTCTCTATGCGGTTTCTGGTATATGGACTCCAGAGAATAATCGGGTGAATAATTTCTGAAATTATTAAGTGCAGGACATGGAGTCAGGTGCTTCGACATGACTTTTTAGGGTCAGACCCGAAATTTCAATGAACATTTGGGTCGAAGACAATCAACCACTGTGGAATAACCACGTAATGCCCATTCTACAAACAAGTAGTACTACAAGTAATGGGATTATGATCCAAGACAATGCAAATTTCAATTCTTCCTATGTAATTAATTTTAAAAGGCATTGTAAAATTTTTGTTAGCATTGCATGACATCGACCACTGACTGCAGAATGAACTTCTACTTCATGTATCTTTAAACTTTTGCCACTCTGGATGCCTCCGTTCCCTGCTCGCTCATTGTGGAGAACTTCAGCTGTCGCTTTGCGAACCCACAACCCGGTCACTTTTGAGTAGGAGACACGGAAATGAGAAATTCATGTCTAGTAGGGAAAAGAGGCCTTGGGTAAGGATCCAAAGGGCTTTTGCTACTATCATTTCATAAAGCATAAATTAAACTTAAAACCCAAACGTTGACTATAATCCTAAATTTAAAACCCTACTGTGAGTTCAAGAAAACAAACGCATCTCAACACAACTCCAACGCAAACCCTAAGCCAAGTCTTAATCCTACGATGTAAGCATTCAGGAAACCAAGCTCGGCAGACGCTTTTGATTACTCACCATCAGGAGGGTAAAGTAGCACAAATTTAAACAGCCAATGAGCATTAAGTGCGGGGGCGTGCAGTTTAGTTCTGTCAGAGGGGAGAGAGGGGAACGAGGCGTCTGACGACGAGTTACGCCTCGGTCTCGTCGCCGTAACGCGACGTAACAGGTGTGAACACACATGCTGAGTTCGTCTTCGGCCAAGGCAGCCTTGGGTCTGTATGAACGTCTTATGCCAACACAAGATTTGAACGGCTAGCCGTATAATTAATGCTTCTGCCTTCGCAAGTATCCCCTGCCGCAGGATCTTGGAGTATCTAGCCGACATTTTATAGATGATTTATAATGACTGGTTAACTGGTGGCTGCGGCCAACCAAGTGAGTCACAATTCAACTAGAAATGGACCTTTACATGGCTTCATTTCACCAGGTAGGTTGATGCTCTTACACTCGCTTGCTTAGGTGCCTAGTTTTTCGACCAATATCACCTATCTGACAGGAGCAAGTGAAGGCGTAGATGCACACCGAAGAGATCTGAAAGGGCAGACTGTGCTTACCTTTAAAGCAACGAGGTGGAGTGCTTGAGAAAATAAGTTTTAGCGACTGGGTACATGCGGGGATAGCAGCGCCTAAGCGACGATGCGAAAGTTCCCTTTCCAGATAACCTCACAATGACGGTGTACGAAGTAACACCTTCTTCTCGGCACGTCTGATTTTGGGTGCCATTCCTCCATTTAGTTAAAAAGAACTGTTCGAGGAAAACATTTTCTCACAAAGCGTTTTGTTTAAAGGCGATTTTGTTTTCCGCTTTATCTGGAGTACACATTATCCCAATTCAGTTGCTGAGCAGCGGACTAAGCTTCATTGTTGACTTAACGGGGTAAAACTGTAGAAGCCTATGTACTAACTGGCCCATGTTTTTATTACGATATACACTTCTACGAACTGTTCTATCAGGTATTATAGTATTTAAGACGTCCAGAAAGGGGAGACCCCTACTGTCATCTTTTTATAAGGTGAAGATTATTGCCGGTTGAGTCTAAGTAGAAATTAATCCAGGGAGTATGTTCAAATCAAGCCTTTCATCTTCTATTGCAATAATATCATTTACGCATCGGGCACAGAAATAAAGATTTTCTCTAATTTTCCCAGGAAAAAATCAGCTGGTAGAGCTCCAAGTGGTAATCTCCTCGCTTAATCATCGATTTGGTGTGTTTCTGACGAGGAAGAAGAAGAAGAAGAAAAGACGCTTCGAGATAAAAATCTAATTTCAATAAATGCAAATACGGCAAACAAGAAAATATCTGAATAATCCTTTATTCATTTGACCCAGTACTGAAAAAAGCCGGTGGTCTCGGTGGTATTCAAACAAACGACAGCAAGGGGAAGGCTCTAGCACAGCAAATGCTCTAACCACTTGTGTTTTGATGCATCATCCAGGAGCCGTAAGTTTAATCAGGATTGGGTCAAGTTACTCACCTAGCCTACAGCAACGAAGCAAGGAGGGCAGTGGAGGTGGACTGGTTCACCAGCCTCCCGTGCGATGGATTCGCAGGTGACCGACCAGGCTGATGCGTGAGTTGAAGTTGCGGGCGCAGTGTGGGCAGGAGAAATCGGTAGATGCTGGGGGATGTCATTCATGGTAGTGGGGGTGGCAGTGGTGTTAGGGAGAACGGCAGGGTGGAGGTGTGCATGGTGTATCGTGTGGTGCTCAGGCACGTGTTCACTCAGTCTCTGTACGATGGATTCGCATGGGAACGATCAGGCCGATGCGTGAGAATGTGCGGTCGCATTGAGGACAGTTTAGGAGAAGTCCCCATCGCTGGTGGTGGTGGTGGTAGTGAAGGCGAAGGCGGTGGTGATTGCGGTTGTGGGGGTAACAGGCGATAGAGGAGAGGATGTATCTCTATGATGACGGGGTAGTGATTG
>WEDG01010936.1:0-10850 GCA_017591395.1 Schistocephalus solidus
GTGCCGCTCCTTCTCAATAGCGAGTAAGACCAAGGAAATCTTACCTGAGTTGCATTTACCAAAAAAAAATTGAAAATCTGCATGTTGAAGACTCCTGCCTGCACCTGGAAAATTTGAACAGCCCTTCATAAAGGAAAACATTTTGAAGGAATTCATGTTCTTGGTTTGTTTATGTTTTATCCCAATGCTTGTTAATTTGATCGAATGTGGGGAGCGCACACCAATTCATTTAGTCTAACCAGCGCTAGCGAATAGGAAAAGAAGACCCCTGCTCATCTTTTGCCCACCCCGATTCCTGTTTCACTGCATCAGGGTAGATTGATGAACCGCTGATGAAATAAACAACTTTGGAGGGAATCATGCACTTGATCTGTTAATGGTTATCCTAATGCGTGTCCATGCAGCCGAAACATGGGCGAAAAGCCAATATGTTAGTAGAAAAGTTCAAGCGCGTAAAGTGGTAGCTAATAAAAAGTAGAGTTCCAGTTAATTTCTATGTTTTGATGACGTAAGTGGCAGGAAACGTAAAGGCATGATTTCGGCATCGTTTGACCATCAATGGCTTTCTACATCTTACAAAATCACCAATGCGCTTACCTTTATATGAAACTTCTTACTTGTCATTAATTATAAAGTTGCATTTCCAAATAAGACACTCATGTATATAATGATGGGATAAACATTACATTTTTAGTTCTCTTCAGTAAAAAAATATAAAGAAAATGGACGGCATTCCGATTTGTCTCGGTACGTAACATTCTATTAGCCTACGTCCTTATGTGTATATTAGATAAATCTCTTATCAATTATATTATTATTGGTGCAATTATTTAGCATTCGCAGTAGGGTAGATAACATTTTTCAAAATCTAACATATACAAACGCTTACACGCTGTTAATAATCTCGATAACGTCTCTCAGTTCGGCTATTGTAATCTGGATTCACATCATAATTTTTCACAACAGTGAATTATTTTGTCACCAAATTCGTACAATGCATTTTTGTTCAAAATAATCAGTTATTTAGACATGGTCATCGAAATCGAATGCCGATTTTTCATGGGGTGTTTCATTGTTGACAATTTATGATTAACAGTTTTCAATGTTTACACAGATTTCCGATGATTTGGAATTTTCGTTGTATATTTCTGCAGCTTGTATGTAAGGAAATTATAAAAATTACGGTTATTGAAGTTTATCTATCGGAATCTCTCTGACGTGTTCTGGTATGGGGTACATGCAATATACCAGAACACGTCAGTCTGACGGATTCTGTCCTTATGCGTCCTTACGTGCATGTTAAGAAAAAGTAGAATTTGGTCCCCTTTTTAAATATTAAACAGCATCTGGGAAAACATTGAGTCCAATTCCCTTTTAATAATATCTTTAGCATCTTGGTGAATAATGAATAATCATTCGTCTACATAGTATATACAGAAATTAAGTTTTAAATATTGAAATATACGATTATTCAGTCCTTACTAGACATCTTACGCGAGAAAGCAGGACATTGGAGATCCCATCAGGTCTTCGAAGATTTACCCACATATACGGTTGGTAACCACGCAGCACGTGCGCAGGCCATTGTCCAATAACTTAATTGCGTTCTTTTTTTAAAGGATATCCCTCTTAATCGTACTTTCTGTACACCTGGTGATCGACAAATCACATGGCGTGTTAATAAAATCGGTCAATACCAAGAACATATTTCGCTAACAGCAGCCGATACCTGTTGCTTAAACGCAGTTGCGTGCAGTCGTTTTATCGCCGCACCCAGGCACACTGCAGCACAGTGTTCGACACGTTGAGAGAACTTAAAACACTATGGCACCTCTTCCTCGGCAATCGATATCCACGCAGTTTCATAAACAAATGCTTGTACGTTGGCCACTCGAAGACGTGGGGTGAGCTAAACGAAAACCGGAAAACTTCCGTTTCTTACCCTACGCAAGGAACGTCTCTGAAGCCACCGATCACGTGCTAAGACCGCTAAACATGGGCTTTGGACACTATGCAACACTTATTAATGCCAGCAAATTATGGACTTACGCTCGTGGTCGAGTCAGGCCAACTACTTTGGCTAGACCGACAAAACAGCACGCTTTACCCGTAAGACGAAACGATGACCCTTTGCACATCGCCATGCTCAGCCTAAAAACCAATCAATGGTTCAACTTTGACGGGGCCCAAGTGTTCGGTTAAGCTAATAGCTAACTAATGAGAGAAATTGTAGAAGCCTCACAATCGGATGCCAATGCTATCAAACGCATCATGCCATCAAGGTTTCGCTTCGCGTGTTTTCCGACACCACAGACAGAAAACCTGGACTTGGCATGTAGATGACAGTTGTTGGTTGATTACACGTGATGAGGTGAAGACGTGCCAACAACATTTCACAGCCATCTAACCTTAAAATTGGAAGATGCGTATGGGAAATTATACCGGTGGCATGACACACAGTGCAGTGAAACGGAAGACAAGGTTGACGAAGTACAATTTGTTTAACGATTACTGAGAGCAATTGCTACTCGGACAACATGGTCAACCAGTACATAGGCAAATGACACGAGAGACTCAAATCAACCAACCATAACTTTTGAATAGGTCATCCGTAAGTGGACAACGTCAAGGAAATTGTAAGCTGCCTTCCCATTAAACTTTGAGTTGACGTTACACACATTGTGGAAGCAGCCATTACGAGCTTGGCATGATATGTTTCAAGACGTATACTAGGTATGATGCAATTATGGACAAAGCAACTTAATTGGAGTAACCGGGAGTTAATTCTGGAAAGGAATGCTCGGGAACGCATTAATGGTCAGTAGGAAAAAATTTAGCAGCTCACTCGACGGATCTTGGCAAAACACAGTAGATATTCCTGCACTGAAATTGCAATTCATACCTTAATGACATTGCTAGGTTTTCCGTTTCGAATTCAGTTTCTATTAATAGTCAACTAGAAACTCATGGCAAAAACGAAAATAATGTAAGCACACATTTCAGTTCCTTTTGTTGGTCCTTGTTACCTAAATTTCAATTTCTTTAATGATTTACATACAAACTTGGAAAATGTTCACAAGGGTTACCATTAAGAGGCTGATCTCAACCAGTAATCGTCTGTGCTGAAATGAATATTTGCAATATTGGCAAGACGCGTGTGGATTTTTTACCAAGTTTGTTGAAATTTTGGAAGAATCGTACATTTCGGAAAAAACTAGGAGGTAACATTGGACACGAAAGACTTAGTACGCAGTAACGATGTAAGCCTTCAGGTTGCAGCGCATTTGACGGGAAATAAGCATATCACAAAACAATTCGAAGACCGAAAACCATGACATATAAAGACAGTCAATCAATGTAAGCGAAGTGTGCTGATAACGAATTTGAGAGTCAAACCTCAGGCCACTGCGCCTGGACTCTTATTTTGGGCAAGTGAAGGCTGTGACCAGTTGGCAGATTGCTTAGATTTTCAACACATAAACTAGTTCATGTATCATTTTAAAACCAATTCAATGTTTGGGTTATAAACACACATTTATGAATTAACGTAATGTGCTTTAGCTTCATACGGAAAATCCCGTTACTTGACCCACTTTTACGTGGTTAGGCTGAAAGAGAAAAGACATAACCTTTTATGAATAATAGAGCTTAGTGCTTAGCATCCCTACGTTGTATGATCTGTGCAAGAAGTTAGATTTCCGAGAACAACTGCCCACAAAAAATAGGCATGGGGTCACCTGTCACTTGCCTTGACTAGATTGTCACTGCAAATGAACTCATCACACTTTACTGTAGGTCCGTTTTGATCAGCGTTTCAATAGAATATTAAACTGTCATCTGTTTTTATTTACTTATTCGTTTTAAATTGGTAATTCCGTCATCATTTTTAGGTTTAAATCGATTAAATTATTCGTGCTTATTCCGAAAAGTTCTCAGTATGCATGTTTTCTCTGCTACTAAATTATTATCGATCGCATCTTACGAAGTAACTCTTATAACGCGTCCTTATATTTAACTCTGATTGCGCACGTAGGATGAAATAAAGTTAGCATCTTCACATTTATGGTGTGGTTGCTGCTTTGGAGCTGCTTATTGTCTGCCCTGGGCACCATGGTATCCCTAACTGTTTATAACATAGGCCAACAGCCATATACGGATTTAATTAGTTACGCTGCGTGAACGTTCTTTCTTCATCATTCATTAGGATTCCGGTACTCTTTTAAAGCCACATTGAGGTAGATGAATCTATTTTGAAATTTAAAGGGCATAATGATATTTTAACATTTTCACGCGATTGCATATTTGTCAGAAGGCGAGTATATGTTTCTAATGTTTACAATGAAACTATATTGTAAGCAAATTCAATAGCAGCCAAATGTTTTTCAAACTTGCTGGTCTTCGATTATTTAGCTGCTTATTTTCCTATAAAATAACATCCTTAACCACAGCCAAAATGTGCATCTGTGCATCTGTGCACATATAGAGAAGAATATAATGGCCGCACGTGCAGTCCTTTGTCCAAAAGGACAAGACACCACCTCCCGGAAGGGTAGTGTAAGAGTATTTTACAGAACGTAAAAAAACTCTATTTAAGTAGATATGGTAGACATGACTAATCGTAAAGGTATAAAGAGGAGTCTCCCGGGTCATTTACAAGCTGCCCCCACGCTAATCACAATTAATTGGAAAACGACTGTTCACTTAATCAGAAGCGGCTGTAATCAAGCTACATAAACTGGTCCTGTGCCCCCAAAAGAACTTTCTAAAGGCACTGTCATTTACGGGGCCAAAGGCTTCGAAATAAGTCGAGCGCATCTTATTGCCTGGCCCAGTAGGCTCAACAAAATTGTCTTTTGAATTTTCCAATGCGCAACTGTAACTGTAAAATATTTATTGGCCAATGATAGTTGAGAGTAAGTTCCATATTTTAACGGTAAACTGCCAGTTAATTTTTCTTTCATACATTGTGAAATGTCAATAACGTACATATAATGCTAAGATGATTATAAGAAATTATTCTCTTCATTGTTTCTCGCGTTTGGGATTTAAATGAATAAAACAGCCTCTACCAAGCGTGCACACAAGAGCTATGTGTGTCTCCTTCACATTTTTCAGGAGTTGCGTAAACCCGATGAAAGCACAGCTACATATGACAGGCACAAATACACGTATAAAATCGTATTCATTTTTATCCTTCGGTATTTCTAGGGCCTTTTACTACAAACAAACAAATTTTAATTCGTTATAACCCCGTTTCTTACTACATGTTTCTTAACCAATGTCTTCCTTAGCGATTGTGATTGGATGAAGGTTGAAAATAAAAACATTAATAAGGGTTTTCAATGAGCTTAACATTTCTGCGACGCATTGTGCTAAGATAGGGACCACTATACCTTTAATAATTTATATCTCTAAGTTAAATATTCAGAAGATAATTAAGGTTGAGTTTTTATCCTTTCGTTGGACAAAGCAAGCGTCAATGTCATTCACAATCTGGCTGATTTATGTTGCCTTTGCGTGTGCTGAACCGCGTATGTTTACCAGTTGTCATTTATATAAACTATGGTCTAGAGATTAACGTGTATACAATGGATTTAAGGAAAGAAATGGACTACGAGTTTTTCCTTGTCATTCCTGCTTCAAGTACAGTATGTCGAACATTAATGTTTCCTCAGATTTACATAACTAAAAACTTTTTAAAATGCTTGTATTTCCTGTTCAAATAGGTTACCCTTGACCCAATCTGGGGTAGGGGCACGTCAAATAATCGCTGTTCAGTTCCCGTGCCATGTATTCAATTTTATCCACGTGAGGTTTAATTTCACCAATTGCTGTTTTATTTTTTTTCCAAATGATTTACGCTTTTTATTGAATTCATTAATGTAAGCTTGCTACATAGTTATTGTTTTGAGGATAAATACGGTAATTTTGCAAGCACATATACACAGTTTTATTAACTGTTTAATTCATTTTCACTCTGGCAGAAGTTTTTGCTAATTTTATAGACTTTGTTTAATCCAGCTGTCATGCAATATTTTTGTTCATTTTTCTTATCAATCCAATACCAAGAAATGTTGGACTATAAGGCGCTGTTTTACATTCACAGCAAAACGCAGTGTTCAAATATCTGGAAATGTACATAACGGATACGCGGCCATCACTCTTATTCCTGAAAATTCAGACTTGCCTAAAATTGCGATTATTATGGTGGAAGGTGACGTTTGGGTACCAGGTATTTATTCTTTGCAACATTTTATTCTCTAATGAAGAACATGAGTAATTTTCATAATATCATGAATTTATTCATTTACAGATTTTCCACATGTCCAATTCACAAAAACAATTGACCTATTTCGTGATCGCTCGGATAGGCGGATTTTAGAATTTGACGAGGATATAAAGGTAGCCATTAAAAAAATTATGATACCTTCGTTTTGAATATTTCTTAGATATTTATTTAGCAATTGATACATTGACTATCTAATACTTCTGCGTTTGCAATTTTGAATGAGTATTTTCATGACGCCACCTCATTGAGCTCACAAGATACCTATTGTAGGATGTATTGCTAAATGGAGAAATTGCACCTTTTTCTGATCTTGAATCCGCAAATATCCTGCAGTTTTTGAGGCCTTATGGTTAGTCAACATAAAATTATAAAGAAATGATAAAGGAAGGCTCACAGATAGTAAACTTTACCGTGCCTTAACATTTGTAGATCAAAACAACGACCAAAATCGCATGTTCATGCGAGTAACTGGAAGAATGGAGACCACGCCACAGACTATCTCACTGACGGGCGGTCCTCAAGGTGATGACGTATATGTTTTAATGCCAAGTGAACAAGCAGGAATGCCAATAAATGTTGCACGGTTTTTCAAATGGCCGCAACGATCCAACGCACGGGAAGAAGATGCCCACTGAAAACTTTTTTGGTTTTCTTTTAAAATGATGTTTGATTTTTCAAAAGATTTATGAAAAAGTATATCAATTTATAGATAATACTAAATGACGGTTATTTCTTTTGGATAGATGAAAACTGTGGCTGGCAGCTATAAGATTCATTCTTTAACGAAGATCTCACAGACAATGCAGGCAGAGATAGCAGTTAAAGCTTATGCATGGTGATTGGTGTTTCTATGGGCTCAAGTATTATACTTAGTGCATTTTATGGTGCTAGTGCAGTCGTAATTTGTGAAATTGGCAACAAGCACATGCAAAAGTTAATTTCGCATTTAGCGATTTAGTTGCATGATAATCGATTTGCTCAGACGAGACTTAGGCGATAGAAATATCCATACGTATGTTTGCGTTATTCACCATAAATGAAAATAAACTGTATTTGCTAAAATTATTGACATCTTGAAGAGCAGATGCCAATGATCATTTGGAAACAAGAAGCATTTATGCTTAATACGTACGATAAAATTATTAAAGAATGAATCGAAGGAAATTGCAGGATATAAAGTCTAACGCATATAGTGATCCTCGCGTAAAAATGATTACCATTCGTACTAGTTTTGGCGTGGAGCTTTTTGGGCTTGTGGCTCGCAGAAACATTTTGCTATAATTTCGTTGTCGATAAATCGACTTTAACCCACAACAGTCATAGAGTGCTATGCATTTGTTGATTTATGCTCACCGTTTGCGCATTGAAATCACTCGTAACGCTCTGCTCACTTTCAATTTCGGCCAACAGCCTAGTGGTGGCGGAACATTACTTTATCATCGCCCATTGAAAATACCTTAATGGCTGACATAACTGTCGAAAAGTATACATCCATTTGATGTCATCTGTTCTTTGTAGTCCAAGTGCCTGATGTAAGAGCTGGGAAGTATTCGTTGATTTCAAAATATTTAGCAAATGAGTGACTCACCCCGAAAACCAGTAGATGAGCACTCAAGTGAATGCCAGACCTCGAAACCATTTACACTTTTTCCAAAATCATAGCACTAATTAACCACCAATGGGGCAGCCAGATAATTTGTCACCTTAAATGGTCAATAATTAGATTTTACGAGTAGAGGTTTCTAACGTGCATAAGCGCAGTGCATAAAGTTGCTATAGAAGGTAAAATGATAGGAAGGTTTGTTCAGATTAATTGCAGGGTGTAGTGCGTAAGACGAGGAGGGCATGAGGATATTATGAAAGAGACTTATGAAAGTAGCTTCTACTGTTACTAGCAAAACCAAATCCGGTGGCTTTAGTGTAGCCTGGTAGAGTTATTTGTGCAAGGCCCGGTCGTGGGCGTATATCTCCACTTAAAAATTTATGAGGACTTCAGAAAGAAAGAGTATGTTTTACGACATGCATTGCTTTAAAATATATATTGCTTTAATATATTGTTTTAAAATATTGCTTGAAGTAAGCAAGATAGTATTTTAAAATTTCGAAAGTAGGAAGCAGATATTGCCAAACAAATTCCCTGGAAAATATATTAAGCCCTTTTCACCTGCTATCAGGTAAGATTGTGTTTTTGGTCGGAGTCCGTATACCGTCCAGAACATGATTTCATGATGTGAGGTTAACGTTTAAGTAAGAAGGTAAAGGCTCCTAACCTACCAGAATCATGTCTTTTCGGGTGTCCACATTAAGAGGGGCCTAAGCTTCGTAAGACTACTAAGTTTATCAATATAAAGATCTGAAACACGCATTCAATTCTAAAGTTACATTTCACGTCTCATTATGAAGGAAGATAAGGTAAATATTCAGGATTGTTGACGGAAGATTGCCTTGTAAGATCTATCCACACGTTTTGTGAATAACGCAAGTTACAAACAATTAAATACGTGTCCGAGTTATTGAAATGTTCCAAGAACAACTATGCTTGAGTACCGGAAAATATTGCTTATTCTTGTGAGCTACATAAGTTGTGGAGAAGTTACTTGTCAAAGATAGCAAGAGCAACAAAATGATGCAACTTATAGGGGTAACACACGAATTAATTATCACTGACACAAGTCAGGAGATGACGGTAATTTGCTCTGTACACCGGTGCCAAATTAATACATTAACTGACGAGGTTCCGATCCGTGAACCAGATTTCACTCAAGTCTCACTTCTTCTTCTTTTCTTGCGTAGCAATTACCTTAAACGGGTGGCAAGTTGAACTCATGGCTCCTATCGTATGTGTGAGAAGAAACTTGTGATGGTTCGTCACCCCGTATAACAACTAATTCACGTTAATTTAGGGCGATCCACACATTCGTTAAGCCTGAGCTGTGTATTTACAAAGGCACTTTATACAGAGGATGTAATATATTACTTCCGATTACTCTTCAAACTTTAGTTGGACTTTGATTTTCATAAACATGCGGCAAATAATACCTCTGCATCGGTGTAATATTCGAACGTCTAATGACTAGAAACAAAATACTCGCGAAATAATATCCGTTATCTTCAAAATGCTAGCCTACGTAGCTCTGAAGTAAAAGACCAACGGCCTTTGAAGGCAAAATTGATGTCTATTTTCTCATTTTATTTTCCTGGAAAGCAGGTTAGATGACGCGTAGAACGTATTGCCTAAAGAAAACGGTACGTGCAGACATATCTGCCTGGCAAGGTAGAAGTCTATTTCGAGATCTAGTTTTAGCACATGAAGTCGATACTAATCACTGAGTCAGTCCGAATGCAGCTTTTCACGTTGTGAACCAATTAACAGACAACATCCCTAAGGGCCTAAGCAAATGGATGCCCGAATAGCCGAAGCAGTAACAAACAGACTAAAGACCGTATATCTTCCTTGGACGCCATCGACGTTTGGCAAAATTCGCACGCCATATCCTAACCCTCTGATAAAATATTGTTCACATTGTCTTCTTAATATCCCTACCGAACTTGGCCTATGGAAATAGCGTACGCAGCGTTTGAATAGTGTGTTAACTATGAGACACATATTAAAACCCGCCTACTTGACAGGCTTGCCTTATTTAAATATATGTATAGGCCTGACGGGGTAAATCAAAAATCTGAGTTTACTTCATAACCTTTAAAGATTAAGAATAAAGTCAAGGTAGTTTATGGCAACTGAAGAACGTTAACTGATAAGAATATGGATGGTTTCAGTTTGGTAGAGTTTCAAGCTAACAAAATGATGTTTTCTTTAACAGCACGTAGTTAATTCGTTTGCCCACGTTGAGATGATTATGCACTCTGCCAGTTTTTTTCAATGATCAGCATTAGACAGTAACTTTATTGCTTGTCATTTGCAAGTACATATCACTTAAAAGTACTTTTTTAAAAAAAGGATAAGCTTATGATATAGCATTGTATCTCAACCGTACAATGACGACGCAACTGCCTTTGAACTTTTCGTTTGAATGTCGCTGTTCATGAGTAATAAACGCCTAATGAATTATATCCTGATATTTATGTTATGTTGTGTTATTTGGTCATAAATAGCAAATATTTTTTCATGTTCTCGAATATAAATTGGATTACGTAAACGATAAATACTCCATATCTATGTTAATAAGTTTAAACAGGTATTTGACATCAGCATAAGCAGCATTTGCCATAAACCAGAACACGCCAGTCTCAAGGGTTCTGTCATGAATATTAAGAAAATGTAGCGTTTGGTTCAAAACTTTTTCTAAATCTTAAATTTAATCCGTTAAAAGATTTCAATACACTCACCTTTAAATATATCTTTAGGATTTCGGTGTAGAATGACAAATGTTTCGTCTGCAAAGCTCATCCAAAAGTAAACTTTTAACAAATAAAAGATACGATTTTCCCGTCCTTGCAAGACCATGTCCGCTAGAAATCGGTGAAACACTGTCTGCTGAACATGGAAAAACTTACTTATTTCCTTATTTTGATGATTTTTGAGCAAAAATTAATTCATTTG
>WEDG01010937.1:0-28575 GCA_017591395.1 Schistocephalus solidus
TACGTGTACTTCGTTCGGTTACGTGTGCTCACCATTAATTTTAAAACATAGCTAACTGTTGACATAGCAGGATAAGTTATGTATTTGTACATTTTATCTGCACACATTGTCATAAGTTTATTTCGTTACTAATGTTTGCTTAGACAGTGCCACCTGTGCTCTATAAGTCAATATCATTTTTCAGTCCTCGAACGATAAAGTCCATAAACAAATCGACCGGATGACAAATTTATGCTGTAAATTTACCAACTCATTACCCTTTCCATCCCTAGTTCAAGTATTTCAACATTCACTTCGTCCACTTCCTATCATCGATTGCTTTCGGAGATTCCATCCATCAGCGACTCACAGTTTGATATTTGTGCATTATCTTTCCACCAGACCACCGGTTTTAGCCATTTCTCGTCGTTTAAGCCCGCAGATGGAGTTAGCTATCGCTAGAGATCGTGCGTATCCCTCAGAATCCATAGAGCTGCTCTCCTAGATATGGTGTGCGGGAATTCTCTAACTGACTTACGCCTATGTGGTGATTCAGGCAGCGAACAATGGCACTGTTCACCGACGAATATCCGCTTCCCCGTCTCCGGGATCATACCGCATCTAGCTGGCAATGCAACAAGCTTTTTTAGCATTGGGCTATTCAAAACAACTTCCGCCAAATACCCGATTACTCCGCCAAGATACCAGGAAACGGAGACTGCGTAAAGCCCAATTTGGCCTTTTGGGTTCGTCAGGACCTTTTGGACTCGAAGCTCGTTTCGACTTTCCGATGTTTCATCAGCGGAAATCACGACTTACCACTCATTTTTGTTAAGTTCGATTATGTTCTGGTCGCGAGATCCGAGTGACCACGAACACCTACAGCCTGGTCTCATTTTCGAACGATGGGGAACCAGTTTGGTGTTTTTTCATTATGGCCTGTAAATGTGACTAGGGTTCCCTCGCTTTTGTTCCTATGACGATTGTTAATATATGCTTTCGGTTTGTCGCCCCATAGACGCTTGAGAGGTTTCAGCTATTCACTAGTTCCCTACTCTACCTTTTTCTGATAATTATGCCAATTTATAGGCCTTGTCAATCTTTTGTCTTCGCTTTGTCCTCACGCGCTCAATTGATGACACATGTCACTAATATTTTACGCGTAAGTAACCGCGAGTTTGTTTTGATACGGCTGTGGACGCATTTCATCGTGAAAGAATCCTGAGCAAATACAACTGCCCATTCTCACCTCTAACTGATGCGCGAACTCCATTGTTGCTGACCTTCCAATTTGCCATAGGTGCAGCCCTTCAACAGCATACCCCCACAGGTATCAGCCCTTAACCTTCTACCTGATACAATGACGCCGTGGAAAACGTGCCAGCACTTTTGGTAGGACTCCTCGCTATTTATTTATGCATAAAAATCAGCCAAAATCTTTAAGGCAGCAATTTTGTTTTATGCAGTCTTCGGCTGCACTGCATTCCACCGCGCCATCTCAGTTCTTTCCCTCCTTGCAGAGGGCTCCTGCCGGCACCTCTGCCACCTATTACATTGTGTTTCTTATTATCCTTCCCTATACACACCTCTCCACATAACCACGCAAACGGACGGAACGGTAGTATTGATTTCGTGTTTCAGAATTTCTACTACGTTCCACAGTTTCCTTATAATCTTAGTGGCCTGTAGAAGTTATCGCAAAGCAGTGCGTATGTTCGCATAAAGTCGTCTTTTGAATCTTTTTAATGGGATTTTTCGCAACTTTGTTATATGTCTCTGCTCCCTCTGACAAATATTCTGCTCTCCGTGGACCCACTATCTCGATTTTTATTTCTCAATGCACTTCCACCGGTAGTCGATTTCTTGAGAGCCTTTCTAATCCAGTCACTGGCTTTCTCTCGGCTGGGAATTAACTCCATTACCCACCCTTCCATTGACTTGAAGTGCATGTTAGAAACTGCGCGGGACCGTGATTTCCTGAACACAGTGAACATGGTCTTTGGCTCAGAAATAATCCTTTGTCTATTACAGTTCTACCATTTTTAGGTGAGGTATCTGGGTTTCTCCTCGAACTGTAGTAGCAAGCCGAGATGAAAGATATGTTTTACCGCGTTGCACAATCGCGGTCATCGTGGCATCCGGGCTGGCGTCTTGTCAAGCTTTTCCTCTGCCAGTATGAATACCGATATCCACCAATGGATT
The DNA here is from genome assembly GCA_017591395.1 of Schistocephalus solidus. NCBI lineage: Eukaryota > Metazoa > Platyhelminthes > Cestoda > Diphyllobothriidea > Diphyllobothriidae > Schistocephalus > Schistocephalus solidus. Next base: position 2,182 of record WEDG01010937.1, read on the forward strand.
CGTTCGTAGCTGCCTGTTAGAAACCCAAATCCGGATGCACAACCAAACCCCAGTATCAATTTTTAGCACCCTGACGCACGCTTCGCATGTGCACATAGATTTAGTAGATTAAGCTACCAGCATCATGGTTTTAATTACATGCTAACTTTAATGGAGCGCATTTTTATCGGTGGCCCGCAGCTCCGCTTTCAAATATAAATGCGGATCCTGTAACTCACCTTTCTGGAACACTGAATTTCATATTATTTGTTCCTCAAATATCAACATTGATTAGGGGCTGACGATTTTAAATCTAGACTTTTTCATGATCTAACAGGAACCTCCTCGGATATTCTCGCCTTCGCACGAAGCCACCATCCTTCATCCAGCGAAACCCGAGTCCGAGGCGTTTTCAGCTTATCAACTCAAATTTAGACTCCGGGCTATCAGCATCTCTCATTGGAGTGAGCATCTGCCCTAAGGTAATTCTAAAGGTATCAATACCGCCATAAAACCCGACTTGAAGTGTTTCTCTGTCGAACTTTTTATAGCTTACCCTTCAGTTCCCGGGCATTTTCTGGCAGTCAAATTACCTAGCTGACATGGACCCTGCTGGATTTTATCAAAGATAAAGCCAAAACGTAGCTAATCTCAATTCAGTCTCCGCCTCCGGTAAATGAGTGATCGACCTAAACTTGTTTTGTGTTTGTCCGCTTAGGTGGGGGTTCTTTAACCACTGCAGCAGCCCTTCGACGGATCGTTTCGGGTTCTATCACGCGCAGGCGGCATTTCAAAATCGTCTGTGGCGACCGCGAGGTATTAACAGTTGACCGCCTGAAGGTGGCTTATGCCGAGCCTTTTCCATCAAGCCAACGGTTAAGCTTTCATGCTGATACGGTGCTTTTTAAAGCCAAGCCTGAGCTCACACCTGGTATTATGTCTTCCTCCGCTTACGCGCAGTGTTCGTGTGATCAGTTTTCGAGTCGTTACCAAATTGTGCGTTATTCCTAACGGTGTTCAGTATAATTCAGTATATATAAGGGGAGATAGTCAGGGTTGTGAAACCCTATTTACAGATAGACGCTAGTAAAACATACAAATATTACGGCTGCGGTGGTTTTGGTATACCGGTCATTGGTTTCAGGTATATGTTCATCAAGTAAAATTCGTAAGTCTTCGAACATTTCAACGTTTTTAGTCTGAACAATCGAAGGCAGTTTGTTCCGTTCTTCAATCACCCATTGGGGAAAGAAGCTTTGCCCGCACTTCAGTTTGGCGTGGTTTCTCTTCATTTTGAATTGTGACCTGGGCTTTGTCATGTTTGCCAATTCAAAAGTCGGTAACTTGAAGAGCAAAATCGCTCCTTGACAAGTTTGAGGAGACTAACATCATATCAATATGTATTGCCTATGAAGAGAAACATTTTTAAGTCTTTCTATTCGGCCCTCATAGGTTAGGCCTTCCACTCCGCTGACTAGTTTCGTCGCCCTCCGTTGAACTTTCTCCAGCCAAGCCTAGTCATGTTTCGTCCAAGGGCGCCTGAACGCAATATTCCAACACCGGCCGCATAAAGGTTCTAAGCACGCGCCAAAACATTATCCGTCAAAATTAACGGAGGATCTCCTGATTGCGCCTAAGAAACACATAACTTTCTTTGCTATATTCGCACAGTGCGACGATGGTATGAGAGTGGGTGTTATCCATATACCAAAGTCCTTTAGAATATTGCCCTCCTGGAGTTTGTGACCACTGATGAAATACTGATATTCAAACCTAATCATACTCCTGGAACTAGACCGCAGTCGGATGATTTGGCCTTTGTTTTAATTAAGTTTCAGCAGCCACTCATCACACCATGTTTGCAAGCGATCTAATTTTTGTTGTAATTTTCACGCATCCTTCGGTTTTCAATCAAGTTCCGTTACTTCAGATAGTCAGCGAACATTACCTTCTCGCATGTCAGACAATCCATGCAGTCGTTCACGTTTATCAGAAACGAAATGGGACCCAAAACGCTCCCCTGCGGAACTCCGCTGTGAACTGTTTCCCAGTGAGACTTGGCGTCTCCAATACAGCAAGTTATTCCCTTCAAGATGCATCATCAGTTTTGTTTTGATTATCTTCTCCATCATTTTGCAACAGATACTTGTGAGGCTGACTGGTCGGAAACTGTTTGATGATGCCCTCTCTCCTCCTTTATAGATGGGGGTTATGTTGGCTATCTTCCACTCGGTAGGCAGAGGCCCCGCCTCCATCGAACTTTCAAATATCTTGGAGAGTGGAGAGGGCAGCTGGTCAGTGAGTTCATTGAGAAATTTTGCGTGTATACCATCTGGGCCAGGTAGTTTAGTGGGCTGTAGCTGTTTCTCGGTTTTTCTTACTGTGTCTATTGGGAACGACACCGTGCCTTTTTTTGTTTGTAGATGTGGCAGTACTGTAGTATTGGTCCTCGTCAAAAGGTGGTTCCTCTGTATACACGGACATAAAGAAATTGGATACGAGGCTGGTTTTATCAGTGTTATCGGTTAACTTGTTTCGCTGATAGTCTTTAAGACAAGGAATCGAGCCCGATTTCGTTTTGCCTTATTTATGTAAGTAAAAAACCTTTTCAAATTTCTTGGTATCTCTTTGACTATTTCTGACTCAAAGGCTGATCTTTCTTTTCTCAGAAGATTCCGACACTGATTTCGCTGTTTCTTTAAAGCGGATAAATATTCGGGTTGTTGATATCTGTCATATGTCTACAACAGTCTTCTTTTCTTCTTGAGGTTTCCTTTTATTTCCAATGTAACCCACTCGGGTTGGGAGACGCACGATCGCCATTTAAGTGGGCAGAATTTCTCTACCAACTGCTGAATCAAGTTACTTATGAAGAACCAGGTTGCGTTTGGGTCAGGTACATGTGCAGGGCTCCAGTCTATCCCATTCAGTAATTTTTTGATTTTGGGATAATCCCCTTTGCATAAATTTCTCTCCCCAACTCACGACGTTTGGTACAGAAAAATGACTATACTCCCAAGCAAGAACACAATGATCACTTCGTCCAAGCGCCACGAAAAAAGCTTTTTTTCGTAAGCGTGCGTAGTTTGGCTTAACCCTGTATTTATTTTCTTCGGGCTCTTAATCTGGATAGTACAGACTAGGTGCATTTGCCGATGAAATATAACAACCAATTTCAAGCAATTACACCAAGCTTATCTTAACGTTAGATTATTCCACAATTTTAATTTATTCATTTTACTGTTATAGTGCGGAACGTTCTTACAACCCCGCAAACACACGGCCCCCTAATTGAAGGGGCTTAGAGGGATCTGGTTAATTTGGATAACACTTATCTCCTCATTACGTAGCGTCCCAAATGGCGTGTTTTCGTAGTACTGCCCATCCATATTGATATAACCTATGTTTGCATTGTGCGGTTACTTTAAGTCACTTTATTTAGGGAAGTAGGCTTTCGCCATTGATCTCCATATTCACATTCAAAAATGTCTGTATAATAAACCCTTAAAGTAATAAATCTGACAAATGAAAATTTAGTGTCAGTGATATGTGTAAGCCAGGCGCTAACTGCCGCTGCTGACACAATCTTCATTATATGTACAAAAGTTTCTCAGAAAATGAGCATCGAGTTTGCATTAAATAAGTCAACAGTTTCTGAAAGTACCACCTCGTCAGGGAGTCCGTTCCGTGCTCAAACGACCCTCTGCGAAAAGGCGTTCCGACGGACATCCGTGTGGACCAACTTCCTCTGCAGTTTAAAGGGATGACCCCCTAGATGTTCCTTCCCAGACAACTCAAAGAAGTCAGCAAATTCGAGGGCACACTCCCAGCCTCTTACAATCCGATATGTTTGAATTAGGTCACCGCGTAGTTGCCTGTAATTGAGAGGAATCAAAGCAAGTTCAACCAGCCTGGCTTCGTAAGGCAGATGCCTAAGATTCTTGACCATCTTCGTAGCCTTCACCTGCACTCGTTCCAGCTGTTGATAATCCTTCTTTAACCACTGATGCCAGGCCTGGATGGCATATTCCAAGTGAGATCGAATAAATGCCCCGTAGATTTTTGGAAGATTTCCTTATCAATCTGCACGGATACACGTCTGAGCGCAAATAAGACCCGTGTCTCGCGTTTAGCTGCCTTTAAACATTGTGAATATGGTTTAAGTGAGGAATTTATTAAAACAACGAGGTCCTTCTCTGGTTTCTGTTTACTTTAATAAACTTTATTTTAATTTATGTGAATTAAGTTAGTTTTTAAAGAAATGGCCAATAAGTCCCCAGCTGCTGGGTTTAAAATGTTAAGTAATAACCACTGTAGCGCCATCTACAAACACATTTAGAGGCCCATGGGGGCATATAATTGGACGACTGAAGAATTAGAGCATGCCGGACCTGCAACGTCGTCTATGGTTGCCCATGAACATTTGAATGCAAAATGCCCACTCTGTACGCAGAAATGCGTAGCGGTATGTTTTTCACGTGTGTAAACGAATAATTGGTCCACAGTCGATGGAGGAAGTGGAAGGGACAAGGAGATCTCAAGGCACAGTTCTTTGGGCTTTGCAATAATTCTGCTTGGAAACGCAAATGTCACGTACCAGAAGCAAGAAGTTTTTTGATAAATTGCACCCCTTCCACCCAGAACTGCCTAAAGACCCAAGGACCCTGTGGCAGAGGACTCGAGCGTGTAGTAGTAAGCCGATAGTAAGGGGTGCTATTAATAGCTGGACTTTGTTGAGGCTCTACTTTATGAACTGCAACTTCACCCGTTAACAGAAATCCCGGAAATGCACCTTCAGTTACCCACGGATGAAATGAAAATACTTAACGGATATAGTCAATGCATGTGGCCCATAATTTGCCGTGTGAGCCATCCGGGTGCTGGCTGACCCTAAGTTGTCGGCGTTTTCTTGGGTTCGAGCAAGCTAGGCTCATTTTACATGTTTTTGGAAAACTGTGTGTCTGAGCCGAAAGAGCTCCTTACGTATGGCCTACTCATTCAAATGTTGGGATGCGTCGTCATAATAGTGTAAGATAACGTTATCTTTGACAAACCTGCCTGGTGTTACGTCAGGCAAATGAAAGCCCATAATGGCTATAATGGATGCGGCAGGTATATGATGTCCTAGAGATAACAGCAACCTGTGCAGATGTTTTCATATGGGGACAGCCGTTGCCATTCGCATGCCGTTCCATGCATTCATTAGCAGTTTAATTTGAGATGTCAGTATGCATAACAAAAGGGCCGATCATCTTTTGAGGATTTGCCCATTGATATGTTGCCTGCATTCCAACTGATAACATGCATCTTGTCTGTCTGGGTTTCATGCGGAAGCTGTTGCATATATGGCGACTCTGACACAAGTTAAGTGTCCGAAGTGAACGTCTCCATCGAGAAATTCAGCCAGTGCATGTCAGCTGCATTTGCAGGCTGCATTATTGCACTCTGGTGGCATGAAAGAGTTTGTACACTGTGTTATAGATGTAATCCGTTGTTGAGTCCGTAAACGAGAAGACTTCCGCGGTTGTAGCTAAATTCTGGTTTGTCTACGTGGGTGCCTCGTAGGACATACTGACTTGGCTAGGTCACCTGGATTACGAATTTTTGGGGTTCGGATGTGCCATAGTGATGGGGATTATGGTACCGTCTCTCGTAGGGAATATATTATGGACGCGTTGATAGATAAATAAATGAGTGCCAAAACGCCTCTAGAGGAACGTCCGCTTCGAAAATGTTATCCGTTGAGAGGGCCTGAGGGGACAAAATCAACCCCACATTTCCTTCGTAGTTTGCGATGTGGCCAGAAATGGGCAAAGTATAGAAGACATCCTCGTAGCCCCTGTACAAGCCAGAATTCGCCCCCTTCAGCCTCTCCAAATTCGGTGGGCGGCAGGGAGCTGTTATACTAGGTTTATTATAATAACATGTCTTTTGCGCCGTCAATCTTCTAAGAACACAGCAAAAACATAAAAGAAACTCCTTCTTTCTCCTGTCACTTTAGATTCGTTTTGCTTTTAGGCATGGTTAAAATTGTGCGAAACAAGGAGTTTACTTTAAGTAAAAAACCTTTTTCAAAGCACACTAATTACCAAAGCAATGTTTCGTTTTAAGAATTTTTGAGTCAAGAGTATTCTGTCACTTATGGATTTTCGAGTGGTCATTCGACAGAGGTAGAGTCAATCGCAGGCTATTCGATTGTCCATTACATCCAATCAGATGTGAGCGCCTCCATGCGCATCATTCTCGCTTGTGGTTCGGTAACGAAACCCGTGTTTGATATGCGAGGAGTCCCAAACAAACGACTCCCAAAATAAGAAAAAATAATTGTTAAGGGGAAGAGTTTGGGATTGTTTGGTACTAAAAATTAGAATTCTATTGGCATCGAGTCCTCAGAGATCCTATGGTGGGGATCGGCTTTCCTGGGCAGATCTTTTACAGGTCTGTAGGAGAAGGAGCGGCGATGACTGGAGGAAGCATCAGAGAGTGGTCTCCAGTCCAAATAGATGAACCTCCATTCTTCTCGGTACCTGCCGACAGTAGAAGCTACGTTCTCAACAGTGAAGCCCTTCATGTTTTGGAAACCCAAAAGGGCTTTGGTGTGCTGATGACCACCACTTTACAACCATCCTCTCACTACTCGAAAGTGGTGAAGATCGCAATGGCTGTGTTACATGCCATCAGACGAGTTTTTTGGATTCCGATGAAGAGCTCTTTGCGATGACTTTTTGGAACATTCGTTAGGCTGCATTTGGAATATGCTGTACAAGCCTGGAGACCCCTGACAGTTCAAGATCAGAACTGTCTCGAAACAGTACAAATGAGAGCCACCAAAATGGTTAGGAGTCAAAGCTCCTTGCCATATCCAACCTGCTTTATGCATCCTAATTTCTTACCTTTAATGCATAGGGATCTCCTGCAGACCTTCCACATTGTGAAGGGATTGGATTGCTGCCTGGAATTCTCGGACTTCTTTGCATTTGCTGCCACGACCAATCTCCGAGGTCAAACTTTGAAACTGCGCGTCCAGCAGGTGAGACTGGATGCGCGCAAGTTCTTCTTCTCTGCCAAAGTGGTCAAACCATGGAATGCCCTCCCTGTAGACGTTGTGATTTCACCATCGCTGGAAAGCTGTTAAAGGAACAATGAGAGTTTTATGTTCCAAAATGAGCCGGAGCCATGAGGAATTTAACTTAACCCCTGGACTCACGCACCACTTGTCATATTTCATGATCACCTTTGAACTTTTGCAACTCACAGGGCTTCTCTCCATACCGCACTTAAATTCACGTTCCAAATAGGATACTCTAAGGCCCATGCCTATTTCCCCGAATAAATTAAAATTGAATTTGATTCTCCAGAAGATCTGTTAGGTTAACGTGGGTATACGTAAATCATACGATGAAGACCGAATAGAGCAATGGCTGGCCGATAGGATTATCAGTGCAGTTTATATGGCCTTCCGGACTCGATTGGTGGTAACGACGTTTTGATAGGTATTGAAAATATAGACTTCCCGAAATTTCGGTGGGCCAAAAGCATTAACGTGACACAAGGCCATAAGATTAGATAATCGACATGAAAACTTGTGTATACTACCAATGGAAGCGTAATTCCTGGCGCTAGTAAGTTAGAATTTATATATGGTTAGCGCAGGAAATGCACTGTCTAAACAAACATTAGAAAAGAAATAAAATTATGACAATGCGTGCGGGTAAAATGTACAGTTATTTTAGAATGTAGGTAGAACTTGCCCTGTTCGGGCAGCAGTTAGCGATATCTTGAAATTAATAGTGAACTAAAAAATACAGAGACGACATATGTCTACTTTGAAAATGGTGGCAGAGTTCAATAGGCCTCATTTTCGAATAGAGGTAGGGAAAAAACTGCTAAAGAAAATAATTTAAGGGGTAGAGTAGGCTAATACTACAGAAGCATTTCTGAATGAGATAGCCAAACGTTAATATGGTTCGTTCTTGATCACTACTGCGCAGGAAAAACAATCTCGGAAAAAGGCGTCAGTGAATTTGGGGCTTCAGCATCTAAGGATCAGAATTGAATTCAGATGATTGTTAGTATCCAACGAAATGGCAGCATTTTAGACTGTATACGTCCGAATGACTTCATCGTTTGGTTGACTGGTGATATATGGAGACATCATGGTTCATGGGGACTCCAGGTAGAGAAAAAATCGTTTAAAGAGGGTCACTTAAATTCCGGATGATCCTTTCTCCGAGTCATCGAAAAAGCTGCTAGAAAAAGATGAGGCAAATAAAAGGTGAATAGAATCATTGTTAAGATAAATGTGCAGTTTTCACTTGAATGTAGATGGACTAGTTTACTACCTAATTTCAATTGGCAAGTTATTTAAAAGAAAGCTATACCTAGAAGCAAAGAATAAGGTACGTTTACGCGTGGAGGATGCAGGTGGAGGTATAATAAGTTCTGAATTTCGAAGGTTATAGGAAGAATAACGGGGGTAATGACAGAAAGTTTGCGGTGATTTAAGATATTATTTGGTCGAAAACGGCGACAAAAGCCTGCTCTCAGTCTCCTGACCCAAATAAATTTAAGCTTCGTTAGCTACCCTCTATTTGAGTAGGAAGTATTTTAAAGAGTTGGATACAGAATTTTTGTTGTGAAATGTCGTGGGACATTTTCAATTTTTGAACGGCTAGTTTCATTCATTAAACTGAAGAAAGGACAGCAAAATTCAAGAATGGGAAGTATAAACATAAGATAAATTCTTAATTTTATTTCAGTTAGGTAGAAATTATAAGAAATATAGCCAAAATCTGAGCAGATTTAGCCGTAGGTCTAAATGAGGCGAAAGATCTACTTTATTGGTGTAGCTTAATCCCAAGTCCTTGATGGAGCTCCACGCCAAAAGAGCGTCTTAGTCCGATTTTTTTCTAGTCATCGTTCGGCCGTAGAGTTAGTAAAGGAAGACACGCATTTGAGGTCATCAGCATAAATATAAGATTTAAAATGTTTAACTATCGATCAAAAATCATTTATATTAAGTAAGAACAACAAAGCACCTAACACGGTAACTTGAAGGACACCACTCACAATCAGGGAAGCACTTGAGTATGTGGACCCTATTAAAAGATGTTGTTTTTGATCATATAGGTATGATCTTATAAAGTCAATAAGAAGATTAAGAAATCTTATAGTCTCTAGTTTAGCTAGAAGTCGTCTATGAGGCACTTTAGCTAATGCCTCACTTAGATCAAATATATAGAACTACTACAGATAGATGATCATTACGGAGTAGATTTAGAAAAGACATGTGGTCGGTTTCACAAGAGCGGTCCGGTAAAAGCCATGTTGGAAGGAGTTTAGAATTTTCTTACTTATGCAAAAATCCATGATTGTTTTTGCGATTAGTTTTTCAAAAAGTTAAATGAGAGAGGGCGTTTTATGAACACTGCGATAGTTATGAATGTCAGAGCGGGAACCAGATCAAAAACCTGGAATTATAATAGAAGTTTTCCAATGATCGGGGAAGAAACCGTTTTCGAGATATACTGAGAATAATTTTCTTAGAATAGTTGGAAAATGTGTTAACTGTTTAATAAGTGTGTTTGAATTGTTATCATTTCCAACCGAATGGGAATTTCATCGGTGAGCTCTTTCTTTTTGAATACTTGAAGGCAAGAAATGAATGGTTGTTAGAAGTGAATTTGAATTTGGAATTAGAGAAATTGAGGGAGTGAGGCTAGTTTCAATGGTACAGTGGTTGGCAAAAAATGAATTAATCAATTCTGCTTTGCCCGAATCCTTTGTAGTGAAAGTTTTGTTACAGTCAAGAAAGGGCGGAGTTACATTCAGACGCTTCTCCGATGACCACACACGGAAGACTTAAGCAACAGATTTGGATGGATTGGCATAATTTTGTGCCCGAGACTCCCTATGCTTATCTCACGTGATCCTTACTTTAAATTCTATTTGAAATATTTGTATAACTGACAAAGTGCTTTAAGATGGATCTTTAAATTGCTTTCGTAATTTTATTTGTTTTAGAGAAAAGGTGGAAGAGTAGAAGAGGCTATAAGCCTGTTTTTTCTGTAAAGCTCTGCAATAGCTCATGGAAAATGTTTTTATCATTTATTGAAATTATGCTTTGCCAATGGAGAGTGCTTACGAAATTACTTATTAATGTATGGTTTGTGTTAGCAAAGTCGAGGTTATTGCATTTACCCTCAGGCATCGTAGAAAAGGAGATTGGAAAAAAACCGTGAATTAGTTCGTGATCCCTTGTGAATAGATCAGATGGAAATTAACAAAAAGAGGGTGAACATCATTTGTCAAAATTATATCGAAAACGTTGTTATTTATGGTCACTGAACTAACCAGTTGGGATACGTTTGAAAAGTTAATAGTATCGTCCATTTCTGAAGCTTTGGCGGCGAAGAATTTGGCTGACAGTCAATGTCTGGCACAATAAAATCGCCTAAGATTATTTTGACATCAAATGGATTCTCTGCAACTTTTTAAAATACGTCACAGAGCTTGCTTTCATTGCCAGAATAGCACATAAGATTACAGCAGCAGCCAAATACCACTTTTATTGTGCGGGAGGATGACTTAAACAAAGCATACATTTCCAGAAAAGGACGAAATTCTCAACGTTAAATGGAACTGTTCAAAGGATGACTTAAGATAAAGAAGGCAACCACCACCACGTTCTTCATCGTGGTCTTGTCGGTACACATTGCAATTATCTATAGCAATCGTCGAACCGGAAATAAGAGAGTGAGCCCAGGATACTGTGAGGTACAACACATCTGGATAAAGCTCAAAAGCTACTGTTCTAAGCTTAGCCATCTTATTTATAACTGATCTCTCATTGATGGAAACTAAACTGAGCGTATTCCTGAGCTGCGGGTTACGCTCATCAGTATTTGGAAAAAAGGAAGTTTTTATGGCGGAGAAGAAAACTGGCGAAAAGAAACAAAAGGTGGGAAAAAAATTAATCTGCTTGACAATTGGTCGAATTATTATCGTTAAAAGAACTAAGATTATTGTAAAACGGCATATTTAAATGAAAACCATGGAAGGGAAGGATATATTGTGGCGTGTGAAAGATAGGGGATTGAATAGAAATGAGATTTTGCGATTTAATCTGCTAATAAGCTGAGCTTCTAGAAAAAATTGAGAAACTTTGTTTCCATTTTTGCAGTTTGGCGATTAGTAAGACTTAGTTGAATTGATCTCTAGAAAAGGTAGAAACGGTTTATGGCCATGAAAAGTTCAACTGGAAGAAAATTACAATGCTACCAGCTAGTCATTATATTGTGTTTGTTAATATGCGATTGGTTATTGACTGATCTCGAGAAAAAATAATTAATGAAGGATTAATCTCTACAAACGTATTTAAGGGATAAACCCTCAAAATTTTAGTAATTTGGCTCAAGTAATTTATTTATTTATGTCAAGTTTACAGGCAAGGTCAAAAAATATACAGTAAAGAGTCAAGCTGACAGAGAAAAAAAATTCTGATCGTTGTTTCAAGTGTTTTTCAGGAGAAAAAACTGCAGCTTATTGAGGGATTAAAGTTCAGGACAGGGAAGTGTTTACACAAATTCCCGGTGAAGGACTTCTGCATTCAGTGTTATGGATCCAGTATTCTGCAACAGCAGGTATGTCGGCGAATGGCTGTTCGTGGTCGACCTCAGCATGAAATCCGGCACAGGATTCACAGTCCGTGAACGCCATCAGAACGGAAGAGAGTTCCAGAGAGTCAGCACCCAAAATTTTTGGAAGGTTTCGTGAATGAAGAAAACTAGTGACAGCTCTCCTAAACAAGGGACAGCTTTGCTGAATTTTGATACTTCTGGGTAGCTTATACCAGATTGCTTTAGCGTTTAAAGAAAAAACTAACGGTATCTAACGGTTTGTGCCAAAGGAAGAAATAAAAATACGTCTCGATGACTGGTGCACCGAGAGTGGTCGAGCTACCTCAGAGATGTAAGCGGGTTACAGGTACAATTGTTAAAAAGTTTAAACAGTAAAAATAGTCCCTTGTGTACGAAGACACAACGGGTCAAGGCTTGTAAGCTCACAGCGTTTTTGGTAGGACAGGTTTCGTTGTTCTGAATAGAAAACTCTTTTTGTAAAGAAGTTCTGGACTGATTCTATCTTCTTCCGTTCACTAGCGTGCAGAAGGCTAAATAGAAACGAGCAGTATTCCAGACTAGGCCTGACATACATTTTATAGAGGCTGATTCTAATGTGGACGGTTTTAAAATTTCTGAGAATAAACCCAGTAGTTTGACGTGCTTTCGAGACACTCAGGGCACAGTGTTCTGACAGATTAAGACTACTAGAATATGACATGCCCTGGTCCCTTATAACTCCGGGCACATTAAGGTCGAGACCATCTCTGGTAAGGTGGGGCTGATGGTTGTCACCAATAACCATAACGGAGCACTTGTGCCAAGAAAGTGAAAGGCGCCATGTGCGAAACCACTGAGCGAAGGCCTGAAGACCCTTTTTGAAGAACTCAAGCACGATGTTGCGATAGACCGGTTTATATTGATAGGCAATATTTAAGTCGACAACGCACATAAATGGCCTACCTTACTGAAAAGAATCAGGAATATCATTGACAAAAAGGCAAAATAGAAGTGGGCCGAGCACGCTGCCCTGAATAACTCCGCTCCTCACATGCGTAGGGTTGGAAAAAACATCAGAAATTTTAACCAGTTGTGCGCGAGCATTCAAATAGGAAGATATTAAGTTAAGAAGCTTGTTACCTTTGCCGAAGGAAGCAAGTTTTAGCATGAGGAGGTCATAGTCAACAGGAACAAAAGCCTTTGTGAAATCGAAATAAACGGTGTGAATTGCAAAACCACTGTCTCTAGATTGTAGCACATGATCAAAGAAAGAGAGCTGGCAGGTGTCAAAAAACCTTTTTTTGAGAAACGCATGCTGAGCCGCATTAAGTAGGTTATTGTCTGTTAGGTGACACAGCATCTTGCCGTTGATTAAGGTCTCTAAGAACTTCGAGACTGCTGGCAGTGGACTTATTGGCCTAAATTCTTCAAATGACGTAGGTCGGCCGTGTTTGTGCATAGGCATCTTGTGCGATTCCTTCTGTAAATAGGGAAGGTTTCATTTTCCAGAGCAAGATTAAATATCTTAAACAGCAGGAACGGAAATATATCGTTTGCATCCGCCTTTAGAACGCTGACCGGGACGCCGTCTGGTCCAGGACTGTAAGATTGACGAAAAGGCCAAATGGCTACGGTAAAGTTTCAGAGGGTAACATTTATGGTTTCGAGAACGTAACCTGTCCAAACTGGGATGTTAGGAAAGAGATCATCAGAAAGTTCACTAAAAGTTATAGGCAAGAAAGCATTGAAGCTATCAGCTGTCAACTTTGCGTCAGATATAGGGTTTCCTAAGGCGCCTCAAATTACGGGGTGCTGCGTTTTTCTCTGCGCTTTTACTGTGCGCGAAAAGAGCTTCGCAATATTTAAAGAAGGGTTTTCGGCACAGTTGAACTCATCATCTAGTCGGTTTTCGTCAGACAGCCATTTAACCTCTTCAAAGATTTGTTGAACCAAGGGTAGGAGGGAAGTGTCGTTTTGTAGACTTTATCCTTGACATTAGCTATTTTCTTACGGGGAACAAAACGATAAATTAATTGACCTAGAACTTGGTACAATGTATCAGTACAAACATTCACATCCGAACATACAAATAAGTTAGTCTAATCGTGGAAATTTAGATGGGTTATCAATTCCCCCATATTTGCTGATCTGAAATCACGGAAAAACTACTTTTTTTGGAAAACGTTTCATTAGCCTCTAGTTCTTGTGTAGAAAGAACTATGGCATGGTCGCCTTAGTAATCAAGAATGAATCACCTCGACGTGTTATTATCTCATTCTGAAATGCAACTGCAGTATTACCCTACTCTACCACCTGACCATTTTTTCCTAAGCAGTTTTTTTCGCCATCCTTCTATTCAAAAATGAAGACTTATTGAACTCTGCCTCCATTTTTAGGGAAGGAGTATTTTTTCACTGACTATTTTTTCTAGTTCACCATTAATTTTAAAACATCGCTAACTGTGGACATAGCAGAACAAGTTATGTATTTGTACATTGTATCTGCACACATTGTCATAACATTATTTCGTTACTAATGTTTGCTTAGACAATGCCTTGCCGGTGCTTACCAAATATAAATTCTAAATTCTAAAGAAAGGGAAAAGCGCCATGTGCAGCACCACTGGGAAAAGGCTTCAAGATCATTTTTAATAGATCAAGAACGGTGTCACGATCTACCGGCTTTTATCGATAGTCAACTTTTAAAATCGTCGGCATACATAAAGGGCCTACCATTTCGAAATAAACCTGGCACATCATTGACAAAAAGACAAAATAAAAGTGGGCCTAGCACACTACCCTGAATAACTCCACTCACACGTGCCGAGTTTGAGATAGCATTGGAGATCTTAACATGTTGTGTACGAGAGCTCAGGTAAAGAAGATATCAAGCTCAGAAGTTTACCACATATACCGAAAGAGAAGAGTTTCAGGAGAAGAAGGGCATGGTCAACACGATCGAAGGTCTTGGTGAAATCGAAATAGACGATGTAAAGTGCAAAGCCATTATCCCTAGATTGTAGAACATGATCAAAGAAAGAGAGCTGAAATGTGTCACAAGACCTTGTTTTGAGGAACCCATGCTGGGCTGCACTCAATAGGTTATTCTCAGTTAAATGATACATCATCTTATCTTTGATCAAGGTCTCCAGGATTTTCGAAGCTGCGGACAGTGTGTTGATTGGCCAAAAATCGTCAAATGACGTAGATTGGCCGTGTTTGGGGATAGGTAGAATGTGCAATTGCTTCCATACACTGGGAAAAGTTTCACTTTCAAGAGCTAGATTAAATATCTTAAATAGAAGTGACGGGAAAATATCATTAGCATCCGCCTTTATAATACTGATCGGTACGCCATCTGGTCCAGAATGATAAGATTGACAAAAACGTCGAATGGCTACAATTACGTCCCAGAGGGTAAAAGTTATGGTCTCGAGGACGGGCACCGAGCCAAACCTGGATGGGCGGAGGGGGAAAAGAATGCCTGAAAAAACGGAACCGGTTCAGATTCCATAGTAAGATGATTTGCAAAGAATGCACTTAACAATTCTGCCTTGTCAGAGTCTTCGGGAACGAAGTTCTTAGCCAGATTTAGTAATGAAGGAATTTCATAACCTCGTTTAGAGGATGATCGACGACGGAACCATTGAGCGACAGATTTTGCAGTTTTTCGCTTGCTGACTGCATATGATTCCCTCTGTCTCTCACGTGCAAGACGAATCTTAGTGGCCAATTCCAAAATATCTGCGATCATTAGATGAACGAGCTAGTAGATTGATCTTTTAACTACCTCCTAAACTTTTTTTAGCCTTGGCAAAAAAAGTGAGGAACGGTAGATTGCGAAGCGTAGGGCTTGACAATTTTGGTTGGCTTACATTCAAGGATTTTATTCGAAAGGTCAAGGCGCGCAGTTCGTTTTTGAAAGCTAAGTGACAGTTCTAATTTTTTCAGAATTTCCTTATCCAAAGCTTTAATTACTAACTGATTTTTTTGATAAAAACTTTGCAATTTTTAACACTCTATCAACTGCTTATACCTGTGGTGCTCGTCCACTTCTACAGGCGTTAACCTTTATAGTCAACGCTTTCAACCGATATAGCCTCGTTATTAGTCAGGTGGATCTGTTATGCTAAGAAGTCTCTCAAGCACGTATAAAGGTCCTTAGTTAAAATTTTGGTGCGTACGTCGCAGAATATTATTCGACTGCTTTTTCCTTAGTTTGACCAAAATAAAAGCCTCTAGCAAAAATGAGAACGAAAATCTCGGCTCGTCGCAAGCTCTCAGCCATTGCACCGAAAGCGTTGCTTGGTTGCATCAAGTAGTCACAGCAGTGATATGCATATGCAACCAATTGTTAAACTAAGCAGCTTGACTCTCTGCTTTACAAAACTGTAATGATTTGCCTGTGTAAAGTTTGGATCAGTCCTTCTATACTGGAAACTTATTCGACGTGACATCTCTGCTCTTCCCTCTCAGGAATGTCAGCGTCTGATTCTCGTCCATTTGGTTGCCACTGAAACATCAGACCGACAGAAACGAAATTATAATTTTCTTTTTATGTTCACCTTGGACGAAGACGACCCATTGACGTTGCCGTAAACTTCCTTGCAATTTCTCGTGCGGTTTCAACTACAAAATAGCGGAAGCCAAACGCTTCTCCTCACGTAGCGAAAAATCCACCTATGATTAGTCGCCCTTCTTTCACATTCAATCGAGGTGGACTCCACTGCTTTTGCACAACAAGGTCGCATTTCTCTCGTTATCTAGCAGTGCAAAAATGTTTCGCTTTGTCGGGATCTACACCGATGGATAGACGATGAATCGTGTCTCTGCATAGGTCTTCGGCCTCTCAATCCATTATCCACAAGTCCACGGTCGTGGTAATGCAAACCATAACGAGACGGTACAGCACTCTATGTTGTCCTAGTTCAAAGAAACCTTTAACTTCAACTCCTGTCTCAGCAACGAAGATCCACTAACGCCTTCTGCCATACGCGGAAGATAGGAATTTCCAACGCAGCAGCTATCGAAAGCCACAATGTCGTAAGCCCACCTTTAATGTCAGTAACTCCGTCTAAAGAGATTGCCAAGACCGACTGCTTCTCACGTTTCAACGTAGTTTCCCTTATGTATTCCGGCTGTCGGCTTAGTCAGCAATGCTGGGTCGAGTCCACCTCGTTCGTCCACGCTATCCACCTCCATCCTTGGCTGTCCAATCCTACTTCAGCGTATCAAAACCTGGGCCCGTCAGCGATGCTCCAAACTTAAGTTCCAGAAAAAATGTTATTAAAAGTTGAGAAACCTCCTAAC
This sequence comes from Schistocephalus solidus, assembly GCA_017591395.1. Lineage (NCBI taxonomy): Eukaryota > Metazoa > Platyhelminthes > Cestoda > Diphyllobothriidea > Diphyllobothriidae > Schistocephalus > Schistocephalus solidus. The sequence goes on from WEDG01010937.1 coordinate 19,088, forward strand.
CCCAGCAGCTGGCATACATACCCAAAATTTCCTTAGCAATTATCCCAACCAATCAATTTCTCAGGCTGCCCCATTATTTAACTCCTACCTTACGGTTCCGGTTTTCCAAAAGCAATTTGTACCGTTTTTCAAATCTTATTCTCATTATTCCAATGTTTCCTCAAAATCCTATTTTAAGGCCTCTCTATTTTCGCTAACGCAGAAAATAGCCTTTCCTCATGGACGGATACTACCCGAAATATGTTTTTCTCTACAATAATCATCTAATTTGGTTAGCAGTAACGGCTTAGCTACATGTGTAGACAGCAGCATTTTACTTTCCGCCAGCACCTTCCCTCTCTACAGTTTTACTTCCCCCACCACCAAGTCTTCCTCTTTTTATAGTAACGATTACCCCTGGTTTGGATACTCAAACTACGCTAGTGTCATATTAACTTAATGCTAGATCTGCTATAAATAAGATGGCCCAACTAAGAGCCATTGCTTTCGAGTTAGTGCCTGATGTTTATGTGTAACTGAATCTTGGACCCATCCAGCTTAATTTCAGACTCTCCTGCTTGCTTTGTCACCAGACCAGTACGATCTCTACCGTCAAGACCGCACTAGTAGCAAGCGTGGTGGTGGTTGATCTCTCTATATTAAAGCTTCATTTTAAGCACTTCCGTTTGATCTAGACGTTACGTCATTCTCTGTAATTATTACGCGCATCCATTATCCTGCTGCGCTCTGGCAAAGGCTATTCTTGGATGTATTTACTACCCGCCTAGCATCATCCGATATTGATGATGTGAAACTTTGTTGAAATTTACTAGAATTGGTTTCGGAGTCCAATGCTAACATTAAAATAATCGCTGGGGATTTTAATTTTCCAGAAATTGACTGGATTTCAAACTTTGTCCAACCAGATTTCTGTGCCTTTCCTAGATACCATTAATTTCTCCTGTTGGTCACAACTTGTCCGTTCTTCCAACGAGAGACAAACGCACATAGATCTGATTTTCACAAATGCATCTCGCTCTTTCGTTGATTTTAAGCAGGGCCTCTTCCAAAGTGACCATACATTAATTCACTGTTGCTGTACCAATTGTCTCTTTATCGAAAAGGCTAGCGCCGTTCGTACACTCTATCATAATTTTGACTCCTCGCAGATAAGGAGCTTAATTCACAACTTTTTAGACTCATTGGTTGGCAGCATCTCTCCTCCATTTACGATGCAGCAGCTTTCTGACTTAATGTCAGTCGTTTCACAACGTATCCTGGAATTTGTGCCTATCAAAATTGTCGTCTCTACACTGGAATCCACCGTCCCCACCTTTCTTTTGTCAGCGCTAGAAATTAAAGGAAGCAATTAAAAGATCAATATACCAGTTCGTTATCGTGCACTCTAAGGATCGCAGAGATTTTTGAACATCAGCCTCTAAGATTCGTCTTGCACATGACAGACAGAGTGAAATCTTGCGCACTCAGTGAGCCAAACTCTGCAAAAGGACCTGTTGCTCAGCTGTTGTTCCGCCGTCGATCCTCTCTCTAAACGAGGTTATGCAAATTCCTCCATTATTACTAAATGAAGTGGAGACTTCGCCCCGGTAGGCTGATTCCACGCGAAACCGTAGCGCGCTCTGCAAATCATCTTACTGATGGAAATCTGAAACCTTAAAGTTCCGACGCTCGTGCCATCCCCATTGAATGTTATCAGCACTATTGATTTCCTCCTTAGAACTCATTCGTGCTGGAAATACTCCAGTCCTGAAAAACTCTCGCACTCTTTCGGGGAACTGACGGTATTTCAAAGCTCGAAGTTATTAAGAGGTGCCGAGCTCTTTCGATTGCTTAGCCATGTGCTGCATTCAGCCATTCTCTTAAACGGTCTTTTCCTGACTCATGGAAGACATCTATTATTTCTTCCTGTCTTCAAGTCGGGATCTCGTTCCGGACGTAAATAATGATCGAGGGCGTTCTACAAAACCCCGGGCTCTGCAAAACTTTGAAAAATTATTTTTAATCAAATTCTGACTTTTTGCCAAGAAAAATAAGCTTTAAGGATCACAATATGGTTTTCTACCTGGGAGATCATGCGAAGTGCTGTCTTAACCTCGTCCCTTCGTAACGAGCAACAGTCAGTAGTTGTGATCTACTTTTGACCTGAGCAAAGCCTTTGACAAGGTACCGCACAGACGTCTTCTGTGAAACTGGAAGCCCCTCGTGCATCCGGCCTCCTCTCCTTGGACTTCATTGGTTCCTACTTGTCGCACCGCAGCCAGAAGGATGCTAGTGAGGTAATGGCTATCTGCCGCGCAACGCCGATCACGAGTGGCGTTTTCAAGACACCGCCTCAGGTCTTCGTCTTCGTCTGTACATTAACGAAATTTCCAACTCACTCACACTCACAAAATTTGAACTTTGCGCTGACGCGATCTCATGCGCATTTATTCACTTTCTAAGAGACACCGCTAATAGTTGCGTTGACAAAATCAACGCTGGATCTACTTATGCTCTCGTTGATAGCGCGCGCGGCGTAGATGCTTTTCTCCATCCGAGAGCAGTTTCATGTAAGTTTTGGCGCCAAAGCTTCGTGACTAGTATTTCAAAATAGTGCACTTTTAGAACGATCAACCATAGACTTTAGGTCTGCTGCTTTACGAATAAGTGGCGACTATCGCCGCGCCTCATGCAGATCGTCTGCAAAGGCTGCACAGATAATGTGGTTTTATGTCACATAATTTCTTCCTTTCCGGAAATAAGAGTTAAACCTATACCGCATGTTTGTTCTTCTCCTATCCTCGAATACTGGGTTGTCCCCTATTTGGGCTGATGAACGCCTCTGGACCGCAGTAAGATTGAAAAGCTCGAGGGTCTACTCGAAAAATTATTTTCTCTTCCTGGATCCAGTTTCTCTTATACGGATAGATGCCAGTTAACAAACGATAAATTTCTGTGGGTTAGAAGACTCGAAGCTGGTCTCTGCTTCCTGTTTCGCTGATTAGTCTAGCCCAAATATCACGTGCGTCACGCTCACTCGGTAAATCGACCCTATGCCACTCATGTAATTCACCTTGATCATTCACCACCCTTAATCCACAACCAACCGGTCTCCAGTTTTTTGCCTCAAATAATAACATATGGAATACGCAAATTAGGTTGTCGTCTACATTAGCTATTTTCAAAACAAAACACGCAAATTTAACTTCGAATATAAAGTCCTTATTGATGTTTCCTTTAAACTCACCGCTTTTGGTTTTGAAGAAAGGGTCCTCCTAGTATTTGGGGGCAGCGGTAATGGGTCTCTAATTATATTTTCATCATCCTTTTTTAAGATTCAATCTTTTGCATTCACTTTTTCTTCCCTCCTTTTAAACTAGCATTGCCAATATCTTAACAACCTTGATACTTTCCTTCGAATTTTAATGACGATAGTCTCAGGATCTGTTGTTGATGATCGAGGTGGGTTCTGATGGTTTCGCCTCTTTGGTGATGGACTATACAGTCAGCAAAGGTCGCATCTCGATGATATGATCCTCGCGAGGCCTCTACTGTCCCCTCTTCGTTCGACCATGTTGTCTACGATGAGTTCCGTCCTCTCACCTTGCTGGTCATAAACAGTAGCTCTGATATATATTACCTCTCTCATCAGTCCCGAACCCTCATATGATCTTAACATCTATCATTTCGGCTATTAATTTTTAGTGAAGCAGTTTTTTTCTATTTTTTTTTTTCGTGGCGAAACAACCGGATCCGCCTCAACCTAGGAGTTTTACTTCTTTTCAGTTCTATATATAATACCAACGTGTTGACTTTGTTGTTTCAAAATGGAAAATCTTTTGAATCGGATATGTTTACCATACCCTACTCATTTCTGCTGTTCATATGGATGCTCACATTGCAGCAATTACTTTGATGATTTAAACCATGGTGTTACTAAGTTTGTAATGATGCTCGGGCTGCTTAAATATATACAATTTGTTATTTATTTATATGCGATACAATGACTTTCTGCCGTCGTTCATAGAGGAGCGATGCTGCGCTAGTCAATCCAAAACAATATTAATTAAAAGCTCATCACCAATGGGGGTCAAAAGCATGATAGGACGAACGGTGCTAGCCTTTTGATGATGAGACAATCAGCGGGTAACAGGCGTTAATGTGGCGATCACTTTGGAAGAGGGCCTGCTAAAAATCAATGAAAATGTCATTTTGTGAGAATCAAGTAGCTTTGTTTCTCGTTGATTAACGGAAAAGGACCAATGAAAAACGAAATGGTATCAGAAGACGGATGGAAAAACTGCAATCCAGTCAGAATTAAATCAGCGTTATTTAATGTTGGTCTCAATTTAAACATTTTACAAGGTTTTGAATTATCATCGGATGTTAATAAGGTGGGTTGATATGCAAGAAAAACAACTCGGAACCAACGAATATCTTCTACCGCGGTAGAATTGTTGATGGTCAGCTTGGCAAATATATGTGGTTTCTTAACATAGATCCAACTTCGCCACGGCCATCGTTAGTCAATCGTCATTCCAGGTGTCGTAGCCTAGAATATAGATAGACATGGTTCGAGTCGGATACACAGGGTGTTGCCATGTCTCAGTTACTATTAATACAATATGTATGGGCGGTGGATTGAAAACCAGATTCTGGGGGCAAAGGCATGCTGTAGATGCGGCGCTAAGGATGTCACCCAAGCGAGCACGTTTTCTGTTCTGAAACGGGACGAAGTTAAGGTACCAGTGACTGCCTTCGGCCAGCGTTCTTTCTGAACCTGCTTCGTCCCTCATTTTGAATGTGCCATTGGTTTCGTGTTACCATTTTATGGTATTAATTGTCGCATTTTCATTTGTAGTTTATTCCGGTTGAAAAAAAAATTCAGAGAGAGTGGACCTCGTAGGGGTTGATTTTCTCTGAAGCATGGCAATGCCTGTGCTTCGTTTTCCAGATGATTTAGAAGATTTGAATAGGGTGTTGACTTCCTATTATATACGCCTTGAGAATACACTCGCCATGCCGTCCGTTAGCGGCGATAATCGAATGTCGCCGTCGCTTCTCCACATTGGTGTCTTGGTTCCGAACCTCGGCGATTATGTACATTTCACTTCCCATTTTTGGTGCTGTTGTCGCTTTCTTCGGTTTAATGGATGAATATAGCCGTTCAAATTGAAAATGTCCAAAAAGAAGATGACCTAAAATCTTATTTCCGACTCTCAACTTCTGCTTCCTACTCAACAAGATGCCAGCGACAGAAGCAAAACATTCCTTGGGTCGGGAGGCTTGAAAGCGGAGGCGTTTGTTTCCTTTTTCCGGTAACTAAATAATAGCTCGAGTTTGCCGCATGAACTATGATGTCTCTCCCTTATATCACCAGTCATCAAACGGTGAAGTCCTTCGAGCATACATTCGGTGGGCCACAATCTACAATGCTGAATTTTCTTTGCATGCTAACCATCATCAGAATTCAATTCTGGATCCGAAGATGCTGAGGACTTAAGTTCATTGACGCATATTTGCGAGAATTTGTTTCATACGCCTAAGTGATCAAGAACAAAATCGTCTCGACGTTTCATTATCTCGTCTGAAATGCTATTGCGGTAGTACCCTACGCACCACCTGGCTTAAATTCCTGGCGGTCTGCTCCTACCTTCTATTTAAAATATGAAGAAGATCTATTGAACTCTGCCTCCATTTTTAGGTAGGAGTTTTTCACTGCCTACTCTGGATTCAACGATAATTTCAACACATCGCTAACTGTCTTAGCAGGGACATGTTCTGTCTACATTGATGCAAGTATTTTTCCCTCTGCACAAATTGTCATAACTTTATTTTCGTTATTAATGTTTGTTGAACGGTGCCAGTGCTAACCAAATATAAATTCTAAATAAATAGAATTAAGGATTTTGCATACAGTTGAAGGTTCAATTCATGCTTTACTCGCTTCTTCAGATTGTTGACGCTGACCCGCAGAACGCTCTTTATGATAATGTTTCAATCAATCAGCACCGGTTTGCAACTCAAGTCGTTCGACTGAGTGGTAAACAGCCACTTGGCGGTCCAGTTCAGTGTTGGGCAGGCTGGAGCCAATTCCATGTGATTGGTCTTCTTAAGACCTTTTCCTCTTTGGCGCTTTACAAAACTCACCAACTTCATCGCACTGGTGCAACTTCCAGCAGCAATGAGGGTGCTAGGTTGTAAGGCCAGATTATTATATGCTGACTTAGCGATTATGGTGGGACTAGATGGGGACTACCCTTCGAACAAGCTTGAACGTCCTGGGTTCGGTAAGCCTGCGATGGCTTTTATGCGTTAATACATTAGTTAAGGACTGAATAGGCGGTATGCGTACGAATTTTTGTTTTGCGGTAAGTTTTACAGACGAAGAGCTTTTAACATGTGGGCAAGAAATACTTTTTTTTTTAAGTTATTTCTTGCCCTATATTTCTCCTGCCATCCATAATAAAATTTCTGTGCCGAAGGCTGGAAAGCAACCCAGGTTTCATCTTTGTAGCTTCATTAACTGAGCTTATGCAAATTTTTTACGTTAGCGGTGATAGTCAGCAGAGACGATAGTTAGCTGCTTTCTGCTGAATCTATTAATTCGCTAACTCGGCGTATACCCGTATGGCCGAATGGTTAGAAGTCGATAGACGAGTCCTACCGCGATTTTTGGGCAATGATACCCAGAAACGTTCCGTGGACCAATTTTTCGTGTGCCAATAAACTTAAAGGCACCGTTTTTGCATTCTTATGGGATACAGAGCAAATGCAATTAATGATCACCACAATAAACAGGTCGAATGAGTATATTCAACAATCAGAATGTGAAAATATAAGGACTCAGCCTTTGGTTTGGGAGGCGCATTCCGCGATTGAAAGCAGATGCAGGGGAGCACACAGCTGGTGCGGTTTCATAAATCAACCATCGAGGCTAGCAGTTAATGGTTTTATTATCAATCGTGGAAGGGAGAAAGAATCCTCAGCGGTAAATTTTTTTGTTTTCAATCCCCAGATTCGCCCATCCAAGCCGCAATTTACAGACTCAGGGGGATTAAACAGACAATTCCTTCTTCTTTTCCAGCACCGTGGTGAGAGACTTCAAAACTCGACTCGGGGACTTGAATTTCGAAACCAATTTCCAGGTGCTACCTCGGGATGGTTCTGAGTAATTTTGGTCAATGGTAGTCGAGGCTATGAAGGCATAAAACCTTTTCTCTAAACGGAAGCGTAGACTGTAACGCATCTTCGTATTTATTGATGAAATTATTTTTGCATTAGAAAGGTTAGCTCATGGCTATGCTAAAAAGAAAATATTTTGATCATCGACATGCGGGGAACGAACGGTGGTAATTATTTAGCCGTACAGGTATAAATCAAAATGACTCGTATTTGTATCAGCTGATGTTTTCTTTTTTATATTTCGAGAGTTGTGAGTGAACTAGAAATTGCAAGAATTATTGGGTACTTGATATGGACGCTTTAATCGACAACAAGTTAAATATTAGACCATTTTGAAGAAATTGAATCAATGAATGTCCCTTGTTCGAAGGAGTTGAAAACATGTTTCAGCAAATTTGAAATTCTTGCTGTTCTTTTTGCTTTTCGTTTATTTCCGTTTTTTATCATCTTTATAGTATTACTAGTTTTTATATTTTTGTCCTTCTTTTTTGGTATTAAGCAGGTATTCCTTGCATTCAATTTGAATGCTGCATCTGTTGACGAGGATAGAGGGCTTTCATTTCAACTGAATCCGAAATAGTAGCTTAGATTTATATGGAATGCCGTGCATAGGTTTGGTGTTTAACTCTAGAATGAGTTCCTACTCTGTGTTCTATTGCCCATATGGTGTCAACTTCATTTGTTCATTTCCTGGAGCCTTTAAATTGTTTTATGAGCTAGTTGACTGCATACATCGACCGCTAGACCTGGTTTCTTTAAATAGCCAATAGGGCGTTGATGCAATTGATTGACTATTGTGAGCGTCTAGATCTGGTTTCTACAACTTCGAAAGATTTTGCTTTCCTCCGATTTCTATATTATTAGGCAAAATTTCAGTTACTCGCACTCTGATTCTTAAGTTACACTTTGCGCGCATCTCTCCATATGGCTGGCTGTGTATGGCAGCTGATAGCTTCTACCACCTTATTTTAATGGCTATTTATAAATAGCCGTTTATTGCGTGTGGATGCATCAGTTTTCCCTGCTTTTCGGGATTGCGGATGGTTATGTCCTGGAAAGCACTTATGTACCGAGCATATGATCCCACTTATATGACACTTATGCGATGCGGTTAGATGTTCCATGTTATTCTGATTGGCTGATCAGCCGACACCATTGCGGCTCTTTGATGTTAGGCCCTTAACAGCTCCACGTTTTTAGTTTTCTTCAATATTGCGCTATGTTTTATGCAGCGAAATTTATGACGAATGTAGAAATTAGAAAGTGCTTCTATCTTTGCACGATTTAAGCGCTTAAAATCTGCAAAGTGATGGAAAACTGGAATTGGCATTTCGAAGACGCACCGCCGTTTTGACAGCAATGCCCATTCTAATGCCATGACGGCAACTGGGTATGGGCCGGAGAACAGGAAGATAGGTACCTGCTACCAAGCATTCAGTTTCTTCATCACGGTCAACGCGCTTCGAGCTTGTTGAAATTGATGCGGCTCTCTTCTAGCCCAATTCACGATTACGCATGGGCTGTAGTAGCCTACTTTTACTTTCTTGCGCTTACATATGGTCTATGCTCCAGCGTTTAGGTTACATATGAATTTTGGGTACGGTTGATGATGAACTGTTTTGTGTTTCAGTCGCGTCACATACATTCGTTTTCAGTCGTCTTAGCTTTAGACCCTTTGAAACGCAACATATGTTGAATTGAAATACGACGGAGTTTACGGTAATCCGAATAAATTAATGCGATAATGACTGTCTCGCTGGACATTCGATGATGTCGGAACGCGGCGCAGCAATCTTGGCGGTCGCTTTCATGCCGTGTAGCAAAATTTTGCCTTTTTACCTTTACCCTTTTATTTTGTGCTAGTTGCTCCAACTTTGTAACTAAACCCGCTTTGGGAATCGATTTCAGTGGTTCTGTTTTAACGTTGCTTTCATATTATAGGCGTTATGGTTTATACCAATGTTGCCTTGCCAGATATTACCTCAAATTTTTTTGTGGAATATACAATCTATCGTCACCAGCATCGCGGCCCATAATGAATTGAAATCCACACCATTACAGAGTTCTCGGTAAGAAGTTTGCGGAAATGTTATGCCATAGTGCTGGCACAACGAAAAGTAAGGCACCCTAAGAAACTGGAAAAAACGAACGATAAAATTGGACAAAAAGCGACAGACGGTTGACAAACACCGGCTTTATTAGTAAGACACACTGAAGAACTTTGTTGCCGCAAGAAAACCCTCAATATGTTTATAAGGCTTCATTTCCTCAATCGATACCACGTTGCAGGCCTTCGTACGGCGCTTTTTGCGGCAACACCCGCA
>WEDG01010938.1:0-11327 GCA_017591395.1 Schistocephalus solidus
CCCTCCTGATCTGAACTGCTATCATAAATACAGGCGGCAGTTTTTTCTCATAAATACCATTAAGATAGGAAAAACACTAATCATGATATAAATTCAGGAGTTTTTTTCACTGCCAGCCTGATTCCCACTGAATATTTCATCTGAAAATGCCTGTAAACCGGCATTAAACACAACTATTATTATTATTATTATTATTATTATTATTATTATTATTATTATAAATGCTGTTATAAAGTCGTCAAATTTGTATTTGATAATATAGTGTCTAGATCACTTTAGTGTATTTGAGTAAAATAGGCTAACTTTGAACTTCCTATTTGTTACATAAAAATCGCTAAATTAGAAGCAATATAAAGAAGGTACATTTCAGAGACTGGAAGCTGGCTTTTGCCTCCTTTATCGCCTTAATATTAGTTAAGTTTTCCTTGATTTCCAGCCCTTACCCCCGTTAGTCGTCCGTACAACATACGTAATTCTTCATTGATTATACTTCCTCCTATATCCTCAAAATCTAAACGCTCTCTGTTCTTTGCTTCCAGGTATTGATTTCTTTAAAACAACATGCCAATCGTTATAAGGTTATCAAATAACCTGTATACTTCTAAGTAAAGGCTGCACATTAAGCTGAACACTGATTCAATTAACCTTTTATTTTATTCTTCCATCCCGAGCAGCATTCTCCATGATCCCGAGAAAGGACCATCGGGAGTTCAGAAGTCCAGCTCCAAATGATGTCTTCCATGCATCGTTTCCCCACAAACTATGAGGTCTTCATAACCCATGCCTCCGTATAATGATCAGCAATAATTATGTCATATGGCGCGCTCGTTTTGAAGCACCTCCGCTTCGAATGCTGATTAGCATAATCATAATTACACTCTGCATACTAAGCTGTGTAGGTTGCAGATTCATAATCGATTCTCATGCCAACTAGCACCCCTGACCGCATTATGTTGATTTCTTCTTACTCCATTACCGGAGCTTCGATTATCCTTTCGTACTACGCTCAGAAGAAACCTACTCTCTTGCTTCATATGCCCTCGTGGAGCAGTGTCGTGGTGTCCACTCTACACGGACGGTTGACGATCATTTCGGGCTCCTCTGTTGGTGGTCTGAGAAATCAGTAATGAGAATATCGTGGTTGCTTCTCTGGCAATTCTACAATGACCATCACGATCTCTACTGTCCTTTCCTCATTCGACCCTTAGCGTACGGATGATGCCTGCAAAGGTTTCCCCTATCTAGCATCCTTGAAGGTTACGCTTATGGCCAGTCGTTACGAGATGGAATCCCACCCGCGGTGCTGAAAAGTATCCTCTGTCGTTACATGATTTCTCCCTCAATGAAGAGCGTTTTGAACCTTCGTGCGTACTTATCAGCATGTCGGTTCCACCTACTGCGTATATGTTTCACACAGGAGTGACAGTTTTTTCTCCTTAAAATCCCACAAACCCCATTCAAGATATGCAACTTCCATAAAAATGCTTAAATATTTTTTTATATATTTTTTTTGATTACACTGATTTGTGACAGTTGTTAGCGTCAATAGCTGACCTACTATATAAAATTCACTGGACACGATTTATATCTCGTTTTAATTGATTTTCATCCAATGAAAATGCCTTCCAGGTACTCAAATAAAACATACATGCCTCTATAAGTGAAAACAAACAGATTTAAGTAGTACACTGGTATTGTTAAGGTTATGTAACCACAGTCTCCATGGTGCTGCAACATATATATGTCAAGCCGATGTTTGAATGTATCCACAGACTGGGACATGACAATCCCCTCGGGTAGGTTATTCCAAGGTTCTACGACACGGTTGGTGAAAAAATACTTCCTCAATTCAATCTTTCTTGGGCCAAACGTAGTTTTAATGGATGACCTCGGAGATAAGTCTTAGTGGCAAGTTGGAAAAAGTCATCACTCAGGAGGGCGCAATCCATGCCGCGCACGATACGGAGGGTTGGTATCAAGTATCCGCGCTACTGCCTTTAACTCAGAGAAAAGAGCTTAAGGCTATTTAGGCAGATATCATATGGAAATTCACCTTGACATCTAACTAACTTTGTAGCTCGCCGCTGCGCCCTTCCAAGCAGGTTGTGATCCTGCTGAGTTCATGGTTGTCTGGCTTGGATCACATATTCAAGCTGTGGTCTCATTAACGTGCCAAAGACTTTAGAAAAGCAGTCTTCATTGAAAACTTTAAATGCCCACTTTATGGTGTACAGCATTGAATGGGTGGATTAAGCCACCTTGCAACATTGCGTAAAAGGCTTCCGGTTATCTATCATCATAACCGCTGAGATACTTCTGTGGTTTTGTTTCTTGAAGTGGGATACCGTTCAAATAGTAGGGTCGCACATCAGCGTCCTCATTCCAATTTCCCAGACGGGAAGGGCACATTTGTTTGAAGCTGCAAAAATTCCCATTAAAATGATTCAGACGATAACTTTGACGAGATTCAGTACAGCTGTCAGTACAGACAACCCAGTGAATTTCGTAAAATCATAGCGATGAATGTTCGTCGATTTGCGTGGTTATTTAGATGAGAGCGCATAGAGAGTAGTAGTTTGAGTGGAGGACAGAGGTAGATGTTAAAGCGGTCGTTGGTCAGCAGCTGCGATTTTCGTGTGCTAGCTGTTGCAGTCGATTGCCGTTGAGTAGACGATCTGTAATATGGTAATTGTGATGAAAAGCATGATGTCTATATGTCGTGTGATCGCGTGCGATGTTGTGTCTTTCATCTGACAGCGCCGACTCGTGCGACCAATATAACCTGCTCCATAGGAAATGAAGTAAAATGAGCAAAATGCACATGGATTTACTCATTTACTCATTTACTTGCTCCTGTGGAGCAGGTTATTTTGGTCGCACGAGTCGGCGCTTATCCAAAAGAATAAAAGAACACATCCCAGCATGGCTGAGCAAAGGGGAAGTCAAGAGCATAAAAAAAGCGCCATCCTTGCACATCTTGTTGACACCGGGCATGTAATATGGACCCCAGCGAAGCTTTCCGTGTAATTTATAAGGTCCCACCAAACTACCCCCAAGCCACTGGGTCAACGTCTACTAGCAGCAGCAGAAGCGACTGCCATTAGGTTGAAGAAGCCGGTCTTGTGCGCACAAAAGAACCTCGTACAAGCTCCGCGCTTAGCTTGGCCAACGGCCGCTTAACTGCATGTATCCCCGCGCCATCTCTGTCCTCCCCTTCTCCTAGAACGGCTCTACCAAACACTTACTGCCGCCTATCAAATTGTCTCTTATCACCCTTCCCTATGCACGTTCCGCAGATAACCCACACAAATTGACGAACATTATCGATTTCATGTTTTTTAAATTTCTACTGCGTTCCAACGTTTCTCTATAACTGTACTGGCCTGAAGAGAAGTTATCGAAAGCAGCACGTATGCTCGCCAAGTTGACATTTGTTTGAGTTGAAGGACAAGGGCCATCTGCGGGACCACTTGTCCAATCGACGAATATTGTCTTGTAAATTGTCTCACTAGGCAGCATTGTGGATAAATTTCCAGATTTTTATATTGTCCACAAACAGCAAAGTCACAATAAAATTCCTGTACCTTATTATCTATGAACCAGAAAAATAGGATCGGACCAAGCACTGGATTTTATGGGACTCCACTCTCGATGACTCTGCACTTTGATCGAGCTCTGCCTACGCAGTCCTCTTGGGAACGCCCAGCGAGAAAATGCTCCATCCACGTAAGAAGTTTGCCTCAAATACCGCACATTCTCAACTTGTAAAGGAGATGCTGGTGCGGAGACACTAGAAATAATGAAAATATTATAAAAATTCCTAAATTCAAAAAGGCCCAACGATCCAAGTTCTATTCCATAAGATACGCGACAATATGAAATGCCCTACCAAGTTCTATCAGAAATAGTCAAACCCTACTAGAATTTAAAATAAAAATCAAACATCTGTTAAATAATACCACACATCTATTTTTGAACATAGAACATCTATTCAACATAGAATTCGGGCCGAAAGGGCTCTGATAACGCCAACTTCGGGAAGCACGCGTTTTACAACGTGACGGTTAAAATCGGCGAAAGCTACTTCAATTCTGAGTTCTCCCGATGAGCTGCCGTATTGCATCTAGAAGTCAAGTAAATCCAAACGTACTTTGCGGCGATAGCCATTTCGGGCCAGAAGCTCCCACGAGTAGCTTTTTGACGTCCTTTTATGACCATCTTACGACGACCTGCAATGCACATACAGATCAAGAAATTAATCATCTGGTTATATGGTACACCATCTGGTTATGGGCAAGCTATAGCTGGTGGTTAGTGACCTACTAGACTCATAAATACCTATCCTCTGGCTATGCGCAAGGGCTCTCAATTTAATCATTAATATACCCATTATCTAAAAAGCAGCTTTTTTCTATTGTTAAAACTTATTAAAAAAATTATTATAATTTTACATTTTCAAATGTTTTTGGATGGCGTCTTTATTTTATATATAATTTTATGGTTGTTAAACAATTTGCGTAAAAACTTACCTGCAAAACTTATTATATTTTTTATCTCAGTCTATTAGTAGTTTATTTATTCCGGTCTTAACATCATTAACGCTCTACGTAATTTGAATGCGCAACGAGCCGCACGCCTAGGTTTTGATAGAGCTTTATGAAACGAATGGTACTAGCTGTTTCATACAGCTAGATCAAACATAATTAAACACTATGCTATATAATACAAATATGAAGACTGTAGGACTTCATTAAAAGTTTCTTACCGTTGAACTCTTCCTGCTCCTAATCTTTTTCACCTTTTTTAGAAATCAGTCAACTAAGTCTAATTAGTCGGCAGACCCCACACCGGAATCGACTGCGCTCGCATCTGATTGGAAGTACTTATCCCTTCGAATCGACCGCAGACGTTTCCACCTCTGTCAAATGAATACTCTCTAACGTCAATAACAGACTAGTCTTGACTCTAACCATTCTTACCTGATATATTCATCCCCATTCTGTAAAACTGTTTTAACTTTAAATTTTGCTACTTCTGAACTTTTGAAAACAGGTTTTTTTTACTTTAAACAAATTCTTCATTTCGAACACTGCTTTTTAAGCAAAAAACAAACCAAATCAAAAGTGTTTAATGAAAAGAGGAGTTTGTTTTAGGTTTTTCCTGTGTTCGAAGGATTTGACGGCGCCCAAGCAGTGCCAAATCAATAAACCTATTAAACATATCAAGGGGGTTCTTTAAAGCCATTTAAGCCGCATTCACAGTGTTTTTTGCATGAAGTTATTTTCTCCAGCCTTGCAGCGTATCAAGTTATTTCTTAACCCACGATCTTCCCCAACGAAAGTCGTGTTGTGCATCCAATTAGAGGTACTGGGTTGCTAAATTAATCATCAATTCATTTTGACAGCGTTTTCCATAACTGTGCAACAGCTTGAGGTCAGGCTGACAGGCCTGTAGTTTGGAACAAGTGCACGACTACCATTTTCGTGAAGCCGTTTAATGCGGGCGGTTTTCCAGTCGGTAGGAAGAATTGGCGTATCGAACGATTTTAAGTACAGAAAGGATAGCGGTTCGGCCATCTCTCGAGCAATTTTGAGGATCAGCTTTGCTGGAATCTCGTCCGGGCCGGGGCATTCGTATGCCTTCAGACTTTTTAGTTATTCAAAGACTGCCTCATCTCGAAAGAGCATATTTTGAATAATTGGTGCTCCCATAGTCTCGTAACAAGATGGAATGAAAACAGCTTCTTTGGTGAAAACCAAGTAAAAGAACTGCGAAAACTGTTCAGCTTTTTTAATTTCTGATATCTCGAAACCATCATCGTTTATCATAGCGGGAATCGGGTTCCTGTTACGTGTGCATTTTCGTAAATAGCTGTAGAGCAATTTGGGATTCTGAACTGCTCACTGGAGCAAATCCCTCTCTTTCTTCCGTCGGCTTTTTAATATCAAGCTTTTAACCTTGTTCCTTTGAATTTTGTATGCTTGCAAGGCTGAATTTTCATTGGATTGGCAAAATTTCTTCCAAAGCCTTCCTTTGCAGTAAGTCTCTCTTTTTAGATATCTTGTTACCCACTGTGGTCTGTAAGATATCTTTAGTTTTGATGACGGAGAGCGGAATTTTATTTGATTCAACAACCATCGCTTAAATATATTCAACTCCTCAGTGGCATTCCTGGAGTAGAAAAGATCCGAGTCTGTTAATGATTTCTCAACTCTCATTTTGCAAAAGTCTGCTCACCATAGATTGGGCCCGGCTTCATTTATTCCAGATAGCACAGAATATGAACCATAGTACAATGAAAGTACTGCATGATCACCGCGACCAAGTGGAGGTAGGCAGTGTATTCCGTCTATACTGTCAGGATCTTTGTTGAAGACGAGATCTAAAAAATAAGCTTGTTGTCCTCAACGCGCCCCCGTTGGAATAAATAAATGTTCTTTGAGAAGAGCTTTAGGTGTTGTCTTTAGCGGACGGTGATCGAAGGACAACTAAGAGCACTGAGCCTGCAGATCATTCCATCGAATGCTGGGTGCATTGAAGTGACCCATGTGAACAGCATCCGGTCAAATACTATTCTCCTTTATGTTGTCTGTTCCAGGTGGTCGGTAGAGAGTCAAGGATTCAAAGAAATGCGATCCCCGTGTTTTTCTAGTCAGCGAATCAGCCACGATACCATTGGAATTATGAAACACGGCTGTCGAATCGCAATCTCTTTCCCTTGCACTATAGACAGCTTCGGGGGGACCTGATACTAACATTCCGCATACTACGCATCCAGGACTGTTGTCTCGTGCCAGGGGATTTCTTCGAGTTAGCAAAAACAACGAACTTGAGAGGTCATCCTCTCAAATTACGTGTGACTGGAGCAAGGCTAGACACTTCGGAAGTACTTCTTCTCCAAAACAGTAGTCGAAGCTTGGAATAGTCTTCCTCTGAATGTTGTAATGTTGGACTTCTTGGAGGTTTTTAAGCGAAAGTTAGATTGATATAATGGTGCGAGCTACAACTAACTGAAAGCTGCAAGTGTGACGTCAGATAGTAAGGCATTTATGATACTACTAGTTATATTTGAGTAACATTTCCTTGTTTGTTATTTTCGTTCGAGGGCTTGCATTCTCCCATTATTCCCATGCTGGAGTCCTCGAGGTCTTCGATGCTTAACTTATTTACACACCTTGGTGACACCGTGAGTATTCGCATCAGCTGGACCTGGCGACCGTCGTCTATGAGGTGTATGAACATTATCCCCTGGTTCGAACCGCAATGTACCGAGGATGATCTGGACATCTATTTCAGCCTTTGAAATCCCTCAACGGACGCTGCAATCAGCAATGGAGCATCATATGACCTCCGAAATGCCCCCGTTGGACCCCCACTCCCATGGGCGACAGTGTTTTTCTCCTAAATATCACCGGGAGTTTTTCACTGTCTGCTCTTTTTCAACTTTAGTTCCACTATGTTGGCCCTCGCCAACATATCGAGATACTATTTTTTTGATACCACAACTCGCATGTACAAATAGGGAATTCAAAGGTGACTCAACTACATCTCTCTCAAACATACTGATACTGATACTGAATTCAAATTGATAATTTGTCAGCGCCGGCAAAGCATTGTCTAAACAAACTTAAGTACCGAAATAAAATTATGACAATGTGTACATATAAAATGTAAAAATATTTAATAATGTAGGCAGAAATCGTCTTATTAGGTCAACAGGTAGCGATGTTTTGAAATTAGTAGTGAACTAGAGAAAAGGCAGAGAAAAACGACTTACCTTTAAAATAGAGGCAGAGTTCAAAATGCTTCTTTTTTCGAATAGAGGGAAGGAGAAACAAACTGCTTCGTAAAAAAATTAAGGTGGTAGATTAGGCTAATACTGCTGCCTAATTTTAGAATGAGATAATTAAATGTCTAAATGGTTCGTTCTTGATCACTATGGCACAAGAAACGAAACCTTGCGAAATCGGTGTCAGAATCTTCTGAGAAAAGAAAGATCAGCCTTTGAGTCAGAAATAGTCAAAGACCTACCAAGAAATTCGAAAAGTTTATTTGCTTACGTTTATAAGGCAAAACGAAATTGGGACTCCATCCCTTATCTAAAAGACTATCAGGGAAACAGGCTTACCGATAACTCTGAGAAGACCAGTCTCTTTTCCAATTTTTTGATGTCGGGTGTATACAGAGGAACCGCCTTTTGACGAGGAGGAAAAACACAATATTGCCACACCTAAAAACAAAATAAGCACGGTATTGTGCCCAATAGACATAGTAAAAAAAACTCTGAAATAGTTACAACCCACTAAAGCGCCTCGCCCAGATATTATATCCACAAAAATTCTTAATGTACTCACCAACCAGCTGGCCTCTCCACGCTCCAAGAACTTTGTAAGTTTGATGGAGGCGGGGGCTCTGCCTTCTAAGTGGAATAAAGCCAACATAACTCCATCTATAAAAGAGGAAAGAGGACATCACCAAATAGTTGAAGACCGGTCCGCCTCAAAAGTGTCTGTTACAAAATGACGGAGAAGATAATCAAAACGCAGCTGAGATCCATATTAAAGAGGATAACTTGCTAAGTTCATATAAAAATGGAGCTCGAAGTGGTCGATCTTGCCTCCTAAACCTTCTCACAGCCATGGAAATCTAGACGAAATCATTAGAAATGGGTTAAACAGTCGATGCGGTCTTCATTGAATTTAGCAAAGCCTTTGACACAGTTCCACGCTTACGTCTGCAATTTTTTCGAATTTATATTTTGTAAGCGCAGCCAAGGCACTGTCTTAACAAACATAAGTAATGAAAACAATTATGACAATGTTGGCAGATAAAATGTACACATATTTAATAATGAAGGCAGAACTTGTCCTGTTAGGTCAGTAAATATCGATAATAAATGAATAAATAAATTGGATATTTAGGGCCCAGATAGCCCCATCATTACAAACTTAGTATCGCGGTTTAAATAAATACAAAGGGGATAAATGCTGCAATATGCGAGCAGCCATATAAACAGCAGAAATTATAATATGGTAGGCATATCCGATTCAGAACGCTTTGCAATTTTTAAAACAATAGTCAATAATATTTGACATATACAGTGAACTAGAAAACAAGCAGTAAAAAACTCCAACTGTTAAATCGGAGGCGGAGTTCGGCGATCCAACAATTAAAAAAAACAAGGAGAAAAAACTGCTTCACTAAAAAATTAATAACTAGATGCAATGGGATAGTATTGTGATTATGCTGACAACGTCTGATGGTTCCAAACGCTACTTGTCGGGTGCGGGATAATATAGCAGGCATTCAGTCGCCACCAGTGGAGGTTAGAGAGGAGGAATTCAATGTGACACCAGGGTCGAAACGAAGAGGGGATAGTAGAGGTCACGAGATCATCATCGAGATGCGGACCTTGCTGACCGTGAATAGTCCATAAACAAAGTGCTTGGCGAAAATATCACCAAACCTGCCTGATCATCAACTGAACCTGGAGACCAATGCCGGGATTGTAACCGTAAGAGTATCAGTATTAATAAGAGTTGGCGCTACTTAAAAAGGATGGACGGTAAAAAAGTGAATGCAAAGATTGACTCTGCAGAGGATGGCGGAAGTGCGTTAATTCGAGACTAATATAATATCAAGGAGCTGCTCTTAAAATGCCAGGAGGAACTTTCAAAGTCCGCAGAGTTTCGAAGAAACAGACAAAATGACTTTATATACCCGGAAGTTAAATGTGTGCATAATTTGGTTTTGAAAATAGCTACAATGCAGACGACAACCTAATTTTCGCGAAGATTATTCCATATGAAAGCACATATTCGGAGGCAAAACTGAGAATGGTAAATTTGTGATTTCAGATGCTATGACTGCGGATAAATTATGAGTGGCATAGGATCGATCTACCGGAGGAGAGCGTTAATTCATGAGAGATTTGGGCTAGAGTAAACACGATACAAGAAGCATAGACCAGCTTCATGTCTTCTAACCCACAGAAATTTAATGTTTGCTAACTGGCATCTATCCTTATACTTGATACAGGATCCAGGAAGAGAAAATAGTCTTCGAGTAAAAACCTTCTAAAATTTATCCATCTTACTGCGTCCATCAGCCAAAGAGGGGACAGCAGCATTCTGGCGATAAGAACAAACATGTGGTACAGGTCAAACTTTTATTTCGATGTTTGTTCATGCCATTGTCAATATTATCCGCCAAGCCCCTGGCGAAACGCGATCCGGCAATGATACGATACCAGCTTATTTGCAGTAACTTAGACCTAATTTTTAATGGCTGATCGTTCATAAAGTGTGCGTACTAGTCAAAATACTCAGGGCTTCAGCAAGCCTGCGGCAAAACGCAAGAAAACTACATTTGGATTGCGAAAACAATTATCTGCCAACCAGGAGCCCAAACGAGAGCATATAGATCATTGCTGATTTTATCAACGCAACTAATAAGGTGCGTTCTAAAAATGAATGAATGCATTTGATTCGTCAGCGCGTTGTTCGTGAACTCTGTGAGGAAGCAAAATTCTGCTCACGCGCAGAATGTTATAGCCGTGACACAGAACTACGCCCGGAAAACGCCAATGAGATCTGAGGCGTCGAATAAGCTATTATCTACTAAGACCATCTGGTCTGCGGTATGACAAGTAGGAACCATTGAAGTCAATGAGATGAGACCGGGTGCCGAGTGCCTCCAGTTTCATCCGAAGACGTCTGTGCGGTACCTTGTCCAAGGCTTTGCTCAGGTTAAAGAAGATCACAATCACTGACTGCTGATCATTACGAAGGGAAGTGACGAGGGTTAGAAAAGCTCAGTGACACACTTCGCATGATCTCGCAGGTAGAAAATCATATTAAGAGTCGCTTAGGATCTTATTTACAAGGCAAGAGTAGAGAATTTGATCAAAAATAATTTTTTTTCCAGACGTTTTACTAGAGCCGGGGATTTGTGAACGCCTCGATAATTATTTACGTCCGATCGAGATCCCGACTTGAAGACAGGAAGAATAATAGACGTGTTTCATGAGTCTGGAAGGAATCCGTTTAAAAGATTAACTGAGAATACATGGCAAAGCAAACGGGGAAAGCTCGGCACTCTCTTAATAACTGAGTTTTGAATACCGTTAGACCCCGAAGAATGCGAGTTTTTTTGACGAATTGTTTGCTTACTAATTAGATCTAAGGAGACATAAGTGGTGCTGATAACATTGAATAAGGATGCCTGAAACTTCGGAACCCGTTCAGATTCTATCATCAGATGGTTTGCAAAGAACATGCGAAACAATTCTGCCTTATCAGAATCTTCGAGAACGAAGTTCTTAGCTT